>JACBWV010000446.1:5000-70000 GCA_013435795.1 Chlamydomonas sp. ICE-L
TGACTTAGACACCATGGGCACCTCAGACGTAGCCTTCAACTTCTCTTCCCCTGCATTAAGCTTGAACCGCTCAACCATCCCATTAATAGCATTATGCTGGCTGAGTACAATCTTCACACATCGCCCCTCATCATCAAGGGTAACATTACAGTCCAATGAGAGGAACTGTTCAGGTACACCCATTTCTGTAATAACCCACCCGTTCTTACGCAAGATGGTAATAAGTGCATCATAGAGCACGAGCTCATCAACATCAATCCAAAAGTCGTCGACATATGTCAGGACCCAGGACCACAAGCCATCAGCATCCAGGCGCACAAAAAGTGCTGGATCAGAGAGCGTCGGTCGGAAACCTGCAAGGCGAAGAACCTGCAGGACATTGTCATGCCAAGCTCTAGGGGCCTGCTTCTATCCATACAAGCTCTTCACAATGCGACAAACCAGGGGTTTTCCATTAGGGCCAACCTTGATGAAGCCTTCAGGCTGCCTCAAGTACAACTTGAGTTTGGGATCTATCACTCCATGAAGGAATGCAGTCTTCACATCAATTTGCCTGGAGAACATCTTACGATGAACAACACCTGCAAGTAACACCCTCAAAGTCGCTTTAGAGGTGACCGGAGCAAAAGTCTGGTCGTACTCAATACCAGGACGCTGCATGTAACCTCTAGCCACAAAACGCACTTTGTAGCGCTCCACTCTTCCATCCTTACCCAACTTCTTAGTAAATAACCATCTGGCAGACATAAGTCTGTACTCATCCCCCGGATGAGGCTCCAGAATCCAAGTACCATGACCCTCGAGGGGAGCGATTTCATCTCTCATTGCTAGCTGCCACTCTTCCCTCTCAGGGTTATCGAGCGCTATAGCTTGAGCATAAGAAAGCTCACACTGGATGGAGATAAAAGCAGCACCAACTGGTTCTGGTACCTCTTCTGCAGAACCATCAACAGACGGGGGTGGAGGGGATCGCTCCACCTCATCAGAAGTATCACTAGCAATAGAAGGAGAAGGGGAAGGAACTAAAACATCAGGAACCGCAACATCTGGCACTGAAGGGTATCGCTTCAATACCGATTCATGTAATAAACCAAACTCAGGAACCTCCCCACGCATCCTCCCACTTGATCTAACTCCAAGAGCAGAAGGAAGAGGGGGTGGACGAGGCTCCCGAGGTGTAACCTTTGAGAGCAGTGATTGTATCACTCTCCCAGGAGGTAGCTCTGGACGTCGAACGTCCGGCGCATCTCCCACATCACCTAACCCAATCCAACCTGGGGCTGGCATGCTCATAGCAGACGCTAGAGTAGAATCACTGGCGGTATCACTAGAGTCAACATTACCTAAGTCACTAGGCAGTTGCTCATCCCGAGCAATAGGAAGCTGCAGAACCTCCGGCTCGAACAATGGGTTACCACTAACAAGGAAAGGGGTCTCTACAATTTTATCTAGGCCGCTAGCTCCACCTTCTCCCCTTGAATCACTAACAGCCAGGACAGAGGGTGGGAGGATAGAGAATGGAAGGCAGCGAGTCGGAATAATTTCCGCAGTCTTGGTGTCAGGCACAAAGACAGGGGAGACATAGGGGACAGCAGCATGCCGAGAACGTAGGTTCATATGGAAAACTGCTCCCACATCCGTTTCCATCTGCCCCGAGTCTTGTAGAAGATATTCTAATGCTGCCGGTTCAGTACGCCCCTCAGTGACGGCCAAGGGAGAACCAGAAGCAAAAGAACTCCCATCATACACCAATTGCCCATCGACGGGCACTGGGCCAGTGCCCTCAAAAAAGGTCACGTCACGAGCCTCAATCACTTTGTGCAACTTTGGAATCCAGACCTGGTAGGCCTTCGACACCACACTATACCCCACCAGTCTACCCTGGATACTCTTAGGATCTAATTTCCCCCGCTTCTTCCCATCTAGCAGGGTTACATAGGCTATACACCCAAAGACGCGGAGGTGGGACACCTCGGGGACGCGCTAATAGAAAAGCTCATAAGGAGTATTTCCATCTTTCGTCTTTGTGGGCAACCGATTTCGAAGGTACGAAGCAGTCAAGAAGGCATAGGGCCAGAAACCCTTGCTCATCCCTGATTCTATCAGCATCGTACGAGCCATAGCAGCAACGACCCCATTGAACCTCTCAGCAACCCCGTTTTGCTGTGGGCAATACACGCTACTATGTTCGTACGTCGCATTTACCTCATGAAGCCAGTCAACAAACCATTTGACCAAAAACTCTTTTGCTTGGTCCCCCCTAAGTGTTCGAAATGCTACCCCTAAAAGTTCCGCACTCCACTTCTTAATCGTAAATTGGATCTGCCATGCAGCATCCGATTTCAGTCTAATCGGAATAACCGCACTCCACCCAGAAAAATCTTCAACTATGACAAGAAGATAAAGTTCCCCTCGCAACCCAGCATTGAACGGCCCCATGATATCAATATGTATCAATTCGAGTGAGTATTCCTAGTACGATTTGGGTATGGCTTGTGTACGGCCTTACCCAAACAACACGCATCACAAGGGTCCTGTGAGAACTTTTGAAGTGCAGCCCTGGTAAAGTTGGGTCCGCCAGTAACAGTGCCGGCGTGCAACAACATGTGCATAGCGGGTTGACCAGGATGGCCAAATCTGCGGTGCCATAGTTTCGCAGTGTCACGACAAGAGACTATAGGAACACTTTGATCAGGTGTACCAGTTTCAGCAGAAAACGCCGTAGGAGAGAATCGAACTCGCGACTCCCGCGGATGAGACTCAGGGACAGGGCAGTGTACCAATTCGAAGTGGTAAACACCAGACGTGGTGACTGGAACAGTCCAAAGAGTCCTAGACCCTCTGGTGGCAATGCAACGATCTGCATCAAAACTAATGATACAGCCCTGGGACCTAGCCGTAGCGTTAACACTGAGAAGGTTAACAGGACAATTAGGGATATAGAGCACATTGTCTATGGTAATGGGGGCCTCAAGCCACTCATTACATAGTTCAATAGTTCCAATACCAACCGCCTGCTGAACAACACCATCTCCAAATCTAACAAAGGGGCAATTTGCCTAATATCTGATGGATTGAAAGAGGGTGACGTCCCCAGTCAAACTCCGACTAGCCCCACTGTCTAAGTACCAGGTAGCTTCGACACAATCATCAGCCTGAGCAGGCGCCCAGGCTGTTTCAACACTAATGAGCACGGGTAAAGGGGGTTGTGCATCTCACTTCTTTGCAAGTAGAGCAATCTGAGCCATCAATGCGGTATATTCAGCACGGCTGACTGGTGCAGCTCCTCCTTCTTCTGACCGCCACGACCTCCACGAGCAGCACCACGAGGGCGAAGCTTCGGGAACTGCGTCCAGCAAGTTTCCGAAGCGTGTCCAGGGCGAGGGCAGTAGATGCACTGCGGCACTCCACTGCCCTGAGGTAATCCTGTAGCAGCCATTGCTGGCAAAGGGGAGGGGAGGTGAGTGGGGGTTGATTTGACCCATGGTGGGTAGTGAGGGTGATTAGACAGCAGCCTCTGGTTTGCTGTGTCTATGGACTCATAACGATATTGCACTTCAGCAAACGTGATCTGATTCTCAACAAACTCAGGACCACTGAAAATGGTCAGCAAACCGGAAAATCAAGGATGAGATGCACCAGCGATCGCGATCTCAATACATTGAAATTCGGAAACTATCGTACCCGATTTGAGTAGCATGAGTGCCAACCTTTTCACCCTATTGAAATAGGTTGTAGGGGATTCAGAGTAGGTCATCTGAACCGCCCTCAAATCAGCTACCAGTTTCGGTCCCAATCTACGAGCATGCTGCACTGCCCACGACTCCACCTCATCATAGATCTCCTGACAAGAACCATAGTGCCTAAAGACCTCCTGCAACTCCTTGCTCATTGTGAGTAACATGTAGGAAAAGGCCTTTTCCTCATTGCTAACCCACACATCAGAGCCATCATGTAACCTAAGCCTGGCCTCAGCCCCATCTAGAGCCCTGATGGCCTCAGCATCAGAAACACGATCAGGAAAATGAAAGTCAACAGGAGGCAGGGGTGTCCTAGAAGCCTGCTTGAGACGCTGCAATTTCGCCATCTGCTGATTCAGTTCAACTCGGTACGCCTCTACATTTCTATCCATCTCTTCCTCCGTCAACGGAATCAAATCAGGGGCACCCCTCAAATCCCACCTGAGCACCGCACTCGCGGACGTCTTACCCGCGAGAGGATTGACCCAAGAACGCCTGGCGGCATTCTCAGCATCAATCCCCGGTTCACCTCCACCTTCTTCACCAGCAATGCCTGTCACAGAAGAGACCTCAGACGAGTCCTCAGGGAGAGGCTCGTTCCTAGCTCGGCCCTCCAGATCGGCAGGAGTAGGCCTGCCGGAGCTTCCTGTAGGGCCGAAGGTCCTCATTGAAACAGAGCCACCGGCAGCGAGGACTCCAGCGGTCACAGACGATGCCGAAGGTCCGGCTCCTCCAGCGTGGGCAGAGCCCCTGGGCGGAGAAATAGAGCGATGAAATGGCCGGCCAGGGTTTACCCCGCCAGCGCGTGTCCACATTGACCGCATGGTTGAAGGCGCTCCCGCTTGTTGTCGGGAGGTCAATCCAGCCGTAACACGGCGTTGTAGCCACTGTGCAACTGCAGGCACAGCGCTCGGGACAACCTGGTTGCCAAGGTTTGCCAAACGTAATGCAGGAATGACATTGAACAGCCACTCCTCGTAATTCTCGTAGTCGAGTTTGGCGAGGTCCTTAATCATCGACAGGTTGACTGACGACATGATGCCGAGCTTCTCAACGTCCGCAGTGGCGTACGCTTTAGCGCAACTGATGAGACCTTAACCGGACAGAGTTCAGGGGACGTGAGAAGACCAGGAACGAAGTGTTTAGACAACTGGACAGTTAAAAGAGCCGAGGGACGCCTCTTGAGAGAGGAGTCCTAACGGCAAACCCCGAAACCCTTAGGTTACGGGAAAGGACAGACGCGATAGGTTGCGTAGCCAAAAGGACAGGTAGAACCAACGAACAGCTAAAGCTGACAAGTTATTGCATAATGCATTCTGCTTGACTTTGTAACGTTTGTGCAAATGGCATTATTATTAAACTTGGTGGCGTGGAAGGCTAATGAAGTTAATAGCTCACTGACTCCCCGAAGTTCCAAGGAGGCAGGTGCAGCAACTCCCGAGGCTACAATTGCTACTGCGCAACCTGCAGGTACAACGGTAGTGCGAAACAGCAGATTTCCTTGCCAAGCACAAAGAGCTGATGCAATGAGCTGCGAGAGGCACGGAGATGCGAATTTTCCCAGGGGAAATCGTAGACATGCTCCAGGTCACTAGATTGATTCCACAGGACATGAGGACAGTAGGGAAACGACAAATGAAAACACCGCGTCCACTGTCCGCAACCCTGAGATCCGTACGCGAAAATGTACCCGCCGAGGTAAGCCAAGGCCTACGAGATTCGAACACGGGTCGCTCAGATGTGAGGGAGGTCAGCTGAACCGGCTAATTTCGCCGGTCTTTTCGAAAGAAAAATTGAGCAAAAACGGCAAAATGTATCCATAGCATAGGTCTTAGCTCCCTAGGGGCCGATTTACTAACTACTTTTGCGACCTACTGGTCAAGTCGTTAAACTGACCTCCCTTGTTTCCAAGGGACCCATGTTCGATCCTCATAGGGGATTGAAACGGATTAGTCGCATTCCACTAACGAAAGCTGGATCGCTTTACCTCGGAGGGCACTTAATCGCGTACGGATCTCAGAGTTGTGGACTGTGGACGCGGTGCAATAAATAATGTTAATACCCACCGTGGATGATCACACTGCTTATCGATTCGGGTCTCTACCCGGCGATGTAAAGATCCTTCACCTCAATCCGGAACTCCCTGCTTCAGCCAGTCGTTGGACCCATGGAAATACCGTTGGACTCAGGTATCAATACGCCAACATGGGTGACTGTCATTACTTTTTGCCCAGTCTGGAGGGCGGTATGGTCCAGACCCGGTCGTTAAGGCTGCCGGAAGACGGCGGGTGGTTTCTCGAGTCCGACTTTAGGGCGGTGTTGTTTCACTGCTAGGACATGAGCCCCTTGTAATCTTTTTTTTAGTTCGTACATCCCCTTCTGGCCCGCCCCCTAGTAAATTTTTCTTAGGCCAAATTACGTTTCATAAATTAAGGGCGCCTGGAGGTTTTTCTCAGGCCAAATTACGTTTCATAAATTAGCACGAACTCAGGGCCCCCGTCGGTAAACCGATTGTTTGGGGTTCATTTCACCAATGCTTTTTCCTATCCCCCCTCCTAGCCCTTCCTATTAGTCTATCACTGTTGGGCAATTCCCTTTAGCCTACCCCTGGACTGTAACAAACATACATACAGCATTAAGGCTGGAGCCATGTACCCAGGTTCAGTTTCAGAACCGGAGTAACACATTACGGGTAGTATATGTTTTAGTCCCAATACCGTATGCGTCTAAGAAAATGGCGGTAAATAGGGTTGGCGGAAAATCCCCAAACGACTGAAATATTTTTTCGCCATTTCTAAAATGGGGGGCTCCATAAATTTGCTCAAGTTACATACCGGTATTGGCGAAATCCTTTTACATTGTTTTCTTTCCATTCAAACCAGATTCAGGTGTGAGTCAAAAGGAAACACGGAGCAGCCCAGAGTTGAATGAAAATAAATGTAACAATCAAAATTCAGAGCCTGGTGTGGCAGATTTTATACCACCAAGGTTTACTCTGCCAGCAAACATTAGGCCTCAAGGCGATCGACCGTGCGAATCGAACCAGATTTAGGTGTCAGTCAAAAGGAACCACAGAGCAGCCCAGAGTTGGATGAAAAGAAATGTAACAATCAATCAGAGCCTGGTGTGGCAGATTTTATACCACCAAGGTTTACTTTGCCAGCAAACACTAGGCCTCAAGGCCGATCGACCATGCGATTCAAACCAGATTCAGGTGTGAGTCAAAAGGAAACACAAAGCAGTCCAGAGTCTACCCAGAGTCTACCTACACAGAGCAGCCCAGAGTCTACCTACTCTGACCATGCATCGGACAACCCCCCCCCCCTCATCAGATTCATCGCCTTAAGACTCTTCGCCATACATCAGTCGATTTCTCAGACAGCCCCTCAACAAGCTCCGAATCATGTGTCTCGAGGCCTCATTATCAGACTGAGTATCCTCATCAAAGCCATCGCCACCAGCAGCCTCTTAAACCTGCCTTGGCATACTTCTCTTCCTCTTTCCGAGCTCAGATGCTGCAACGGAACACCTCTCGGTACCTTCTAGCTCAGATGTTGCAACGGAACACATCTCGGATTCTCGGATGCTGCAAAGGAACACATCTTCAGCACCCAAATGTGGGGGAAAGTCCGAAATGAAGGGCTGCCCAGACCGCTTCTGTGGGGCAGGGAGAGGAACCGAGAGGGGGGCGAAGAAGGGAGGGGGCACCAGAAGGCAGCATAGAGGGAGATTATGGCTGTAAGACTGCCCGAGCGCCCGAAGTTCTGTGAGAATAGATCAATTCAATGGCCTGATGGTCGTTTGACTAGAATTTGAACCTTGTGGTGATTGAACCTTGGCGGTGCAGGGTACACTCGGGGGGTACACTGTATTGAAGTGAACCCCGCCACAATGCTGGCGGACGGCCCGACTTCCAGGGGCTCCCTGTTTTGGCCTAGGCGCCAAGCCCCACCAGAATTGGCGAGGCCCATCCGCCAAAGTTTGCGCCAAATTCTTGGGCGTGTACATTCCAATCCCCCCTCCTAGCCCTTTCTATCAGTCTATCACTGTTGGGCAAGTCCCTTTAGCCTACCCCTGGACTGTAACATACATACATACAACATTAAGGCTGGAGCCATGTAACCAGTTTCAGTTTCAGAAGCGGAGTCACACATTAGTATCTGTTTCAGTCCAAACAGGCTAAAGGGGTCTGCCCATCCGATCAAATAGGAAGGGGAAAGAGCTGGGTTACCTGAGCCCCAAACAATCGTTTAACCTACGGGGAACTTGGATTGTACTACATTAACACATCTTGTACTTTGTACGTTCGCATATGAGGGTACACGAAGTGGGTTTGCAACGAAGGGCTTTGGTAGTGGTGTGCGTGGTGATCGGTGAACCTGAGGATGGGTCTGGTGGAGCCACTTGGGATGCATTGGCAGATCACCGTATAACTTCGAACTTGATTACATGGATCCAGCCTTAAGGCTGGGCAAGAAAATAAAATCAAGCAAAACATGTCTCCTAATTTAGCAGGAGAGAAGCAGTGACGGATCACCCTAGGAAGGGTCTCTCGTCTTTCTCCTTGTAACAATTCCTTTTCTTCTTCGTTGTCTTTGTCCACTCATCTGAGCGTAAACAGGCCCCTGCCAATACCTGACTACGCTGCATCATCCAAAAAGACCAGTGAAAAAGTTTCCCACCTTGATTGCTACCCCGGTTACACCTCCCACAATAGTCTTGGCAGCACCAGCCACCCATTTTCCTACAGCATTGAAGGCTCCCGCCACTGGGGTCCAAACATCTTTGAAGAAGCCTTCGGGGTCGGAACAAACTCCAGCTACCACAACGCCCAAACAGAAGTTGGACTTACAGGTACTGGAATGACTGCAATATTGTCCATTATTGCGTTTGGGCCTACACCTGCAAGATCCACAGATTCCAAAAGGATTATGATATGCTTGGCACACAATACAAAAATACACATTAGCATGGGGGAATGACATGCATGCAGCAACACACAGTGCATAATCTCATGTGCAGGAATGCATGCAGCAACACATAGTGCATATTATCTACCGACATGAGCACACACATGTTGGCTGTGGGTTGTTGCTGTGTTTTCTGGTTGATGCACAATTCCCATACACACTTGTTATAAGTACAAACTGCTGCAGTCATTCCAGAAGTGTTGTCGCTGATCAAACTACCACAGCCTCTTTCTGGTTGGTGCACAATTCTCATACGTACTTGTCATCAGTAAAAAAACTGCTGCAGTTAATCCAAAAGTGTTGTCGCTGATGACACAGACGTTTCTGGTTGATGCACAATTCTTAAACGTACGTAGACTACCCCCAGACAGTAGGAAAAAAAACTTACATGTTATCTGCAAACGGTGCTTTCGACAGTCCGAAATTGTTGTCGCAGATCAAGTTAGAACCGCAGTCGTCATTTTTAATGCAGAATGCTTTGTTGCAGTCCAAGGAACCCTCTCGATGTGCTGGGTCGTTCAGTGCTACAATCTGCATACATAGGTGGTGTTGCCGAGTGGGTCAAACATACACAGGTGGTGTTGCAGAGTGGGTCACACATACACAGGTGTCAATGGAGAGTGGGTCACACATACACAGGTGGTGTTGCTGAGTGGGTCACACATACACAGGTGGTGTTGCAGAGTGGGTCACACATACACAGGTGTCAATGGAGAGTGGGTCACACATACACAGGTGGTGTTGCTGAGTGGGTCACACACACATGCGGTGTTGTAGAGTGGGGCACACATACACAAGTGGTGTTGCAGAGTGGGTCTCATGCAATTGCTTTAACAATATCACGTGTTAAAGTTAAACCCAAACAGATATTACCTCTGCAATCAGGGGTGCGTCAACGAAGTCCACACTAATGATGCCCTTGAGCAGAGCAGGGCGTGAGCGAATGTAGGGAAGGACAAACTGATCACGCAACTTGTCGTTCACCGCTGCAATGGTGAACTGGCTGCTTTTCAGCGCTGACGAGATTCCAAATCCAAATTGTTGCCATTTACTACCGCTTGCACCCAATGTCCAGCAGAGAGGGATCTGGGCCGTTGTAAAAGTGCTTGCCTGACCGGACGCAATCCTTGCCTCCTGGCTTAGGATATAGTTGCACAGGGTCACACCACTCTCAGATTCCCCTCCATTCCATATTCCATATTCTTTTTTGAAGCTTGGGTAGTAAACCATGAGCTCAACCTCCCAATTTGTGCTGTCAGTCACAAAAAAAACGCGCTGATTCCCCAAAGCCAGCCCCTTCACTGTCCATGCATCAGGCCCCACAGCGTATTTAGCGTGTCCCAAAAATTTGTCTACACCAGAGGCAATGATGGCTTCCTTCAACTTGCGTTGATTAGTTGCTGCAACATCCATAGTTTAAAGATGTCCAAAGGTTTTACCCGAGTCCGTGGCAACTTCCACAATGACTACCTCAGTCGGATATGTAGTGATGAATCTCCTGATGTACTGCGCAGTGCATGTTATTATTTTGTCATTTCACCTTATGTTGTCCTTTTTGGTTGTGGCAGGACAACATACAAATTGGGTTTAGGGTTTACCTAAACCCTACAAGACCCCACCACCAAGTGTAGGGTTAAGAGTTTAGGGCTCATGGTCCATCCATCCCAGGCATGCCGCAGATTCCGAAAATGTGTCACACTGCAAATTTGGGGGGTCATCCGCACCACTATATACACCCTTTCGGCAAGAGTAAAAAAAAGAGCTGCAAACGCCAAGCCTAAAAAACCTGAGGTTGGCTGACCCTTACAGAGGCCTACTCATGAGTGGTCTCAGAATGTCATTTGGAGGTATGAGTAAAAAGTTTGCAAAAAAACAAATGAGGGCTGACCCCCTCATAAATAAGATGCTCAGAAAAATCTTAAAAATAGCTCAATAAATCGCAAATAATTATGTCTTAAAAATCCTATACTCAGAATAAATCGATCGGCTTGAATCAACTTTTCGTAGAGGATGCTACCTCCTGCTTTCGGCCTTAAATACCTTATGAAAGGGTGAAGATGACCCCCCCCCAAAATGTGCCAGCACTAGGCAGCTAGAGTAACTTGGATTACATGAAATATGAGATGAAACAAAACTTACCTCCAAAACTTCGGAAAAGAGGACAAAGTACAAGCCATGTGCGAGGTACATTGTTTTAGCCGCATCGTCAGCGAATCTGACACGCAAATCTAGGTAGCGAACTCCACTCATCAGCTGGTCCCACACGCTCAGTTCCTGCGTTGCTGATAGGCCCTTGATAGTACCTTTGGATGTTTTTCCTATCTTTGTTAAGAGCCCCCCAAATAATGGAACGCTTTCAGCAGACTGAGCAGCCTTGGCAATGAGCCTTTGATTGTATTCAGCTGCCTTGCCTGATACTTTATATGTGCCTGTATCATGTGATCCCGGAATTGCCAGGGACAGCAGGGTACGATCTGGATAGCTGCTCATCCAATTCTTCATGTCTGCACAGGTACAAAAGAGTACAAGATTTCACTTCTAAAGCTCTTGCCAGCTGTTTGACAGGATGTCATACATGCGCCTCATACTGAGGGGGCAGACGATGGAACCGAAGCACCAACGGCCGAGCGTAAAATGCAGTAAGTCATTAGTCTTCGATGCAGACGACCAGAGTTCGAGTTGACCAATACGGGATGTAATCTCAAATTCGACTTCCCATACGACGACGCAATCAAGAACTGGAAGCAGAATGCTGAGATCCGTGGCCGCTACGTGCAAGCGCCTTTGATTTGAGCGGCTAGCTTGTGACTAGACTAAGTTGCTAAGTTGCTGACACCACAGTTGATAGTATGACATTGTGCATAATGTGATATAATCAAGCAGACATCTGTATTGTGCTATTTCTTGGTTATCCTAGTGGCCAACTAGACTTCAAACGTTATGGCGAATAGAGGACTAGTCAATGTGTGTAACATATGTCATTCGTGTGCAAATGCATGTTTCCCTAAGGACCCCTACATCTGCGCCCCTGGCCTAACTATGAAGGTGTGGCGCTTCGTGCCGCACACTACAAATCCAGTGAGCTACTCAACTTTTCTGAAATCAGCCTCGAGTAGCCCACCCAGCTACACAACCTTGCCCAGAGAAATCTGGAATAAAGAACACAGATTTGCATGGGGTTTTGCCCTTCATGGGGTTTCGCACTAAACTAGATCTAACCCACGACCCTCAACTCACCAGGAGCTCCAGTTTTAGCTGCGGCACAGTGGGAACCTGCGCATGTGGGGTTTAGGGTTTAGGTACAGTCCACAATGCTGAGTGTCAGCGCACACATAGATCAGAGAGACCCACCATTCACATGATCATCTCGGAAACATGATATGGAACCCATTCCTACATTATAAGCCCAGCAGAAAGACCCACCCTCCACATGATCATCTCGGAAACATGATATGGAACCCAACCCTACACCATACGCCCAGCAGAGAGACCCACCTTCCACACAATCATCTGGAGAAATGCCACAGCAGGGAACCACGCCCTTCCAAGCATACCCTTTAAGCTTGTCCAATCCCCAAGCCGGAGGGCTGTATTTTGGGCCGTGCGCGGTGCACGGCCCGTGCAGGGGGCTGACGTTGACCCACTCGTTCGGGGCATCATAAACAGGCACCCAAGAGTCAGCCTCTGTTGCCAGCAAGTCAATGGGGTTGACACCTTCGCAGACTTCCTTTTGCTTGCACAGCCGCATCTCAATTTCTGAGCACTGGCCTTTGCTGTCATCGTACGTGTAGAGTTTGCCTATGTCACGCGCCATGACGTCATAGTCTGGGCAGCATGGCAGTTTCCATAATGGGTTAAGGATTTATAGTTCAGGGTTTCATGTGTTTTTCAAGTGCCCTACTCAGCCTTGGCAGTTGATATATTTTTGTACTACAAATGCTTAGTATCAATGATAATATCAAGAATGGCAGAACAGAGCCCCAACACCCAAACCCTCATATTTGATAGGCAGAACAGAGCCCCAACTCTCAAACCCTCACATTTGATAGGCAGAACAGAGCTCCAATGCCCAAACCCTCACACTTGATGGGCAGAAGAACCAGAACATTGCAGGTTATTAGCACCCATATTCAAAGTGCTGCACAAACAAACAAATATTCTACGCATAAAAGAAACAAATCTTCCAAGTGTTGCGCAAACAAATGAATACTTTACTCTAAACAAAAATCCCTTCCAAGTGCTGCACAAACTCACCTGGGCAGCATCCCACATTTTTCGCTTTCCACGTGTTGTACTCGCTATTGGTTCCTCATGAAGGCTTCCCGTAGAGAGTGCTATGCAGTTCGCACTTCCTCTCATTGTCGTTCTTGTTTACTTCAACCCACTCGTTGTCCCCATCCATAACAGGCATCCATTGGTCCGATGTTGTCTCAAACATGTCCCTTGGTACGCCGTTGCTACAGATCTCATGCTTCCTGCACAGCCGCATGCTTGAACTTGAACACTGTGCCTGAGCTTGGGCGTACGAGTAGCTTTGGGCCATGTCAAATTTAGACGGTGAGCTGCTTGAGCAGCACAGCACTGGCCCTTTCCAGTTCATGGTAGGGTCAATGGTCGTGCCCCATACAGGAGGTTGATGGAGTGGGTTGTGCAGCTGGCACACCCTATTATCATACATGCTGACTTCAACCCACTCATTGTATGAATTCATGACAGGCACCCAAGTGTCTTTGTAGGCACGCACACTTGCATCTGGAACATTATCAGAGCACAACTCCTGTTGTGTACACAGGCGCATGCCTGCACCCGAGCATTGGTCTTTTGCCATCATGTACGTGTAACTCTGCTTATAGTTTGTGAACACTTCTTCAATCGGTGAGGGGTTGACTGCACAGCATGGTACTTCCCCTTTCCACGTTGCAGGTGCAGCAGACAAACCCCATCCTGGAAATCCATGGATTGGGCTATGCAGCTTGCACACCTTCGCATCTTTAACATTGACATCAGTCCACTCATTAAACGAATCCAAAATAGGGACCCATTTTTCTCTGCCATCCTCCACCAGTACCCTGGGATCAGGTATGTTACCGCTGCACAGCTCATTCAGTTTGCACAGTTGCATGCCTTCGACTGCGCACTGTAGTTTGGCCTGAGCATACGTGTAAGTGTTGCCCAGATTCACTTCCTTAATGTGATCAGCTGGCGTAAATGCCTCATACACAGCTGCACACCAGCCGGTCATACCAGGTGACCTGGAGGGACAGACCAATGGCCTGACTTTCAGGTCAGCACCAAAAGGAAAACGCATGTCCTGCACAACCGGAGGCACTCCTGGAGTACATTTTTCCCATTCGCAGTCTCTTCCATTGTAGCTGTGACACTCGGCCAGCCCCGTTGCTGGATTGATGCGGACTGTGTTAACGCTGTTCATGCCCATCCGGAGGCAGACCCAAGCGCTAGGTTCAGCTGCGAACAGGAGGTGGTTAGGGTGGTTCAGTGGCAGGTTGGTTAGGGTGGTTGGGTAGTTAGGGTGGGTATATATGTCTGCATATATAGGAATTTTGCTATTGACCGGCCCTATCGGTCGCAGTGTCACCACACGCGCACGGCGGACCACACGCCTACCTGGAGTTCACAGGTAACCCGCCAAATTCAAATTCCCAGCTGCGTCTTTCGGCATCCGACTTCCACTCCTCCGCATCAAAATTACACCTGCGCACCATCGCCCTGTCCGCTATGCCCTGCGATACCCTGCCCTACCTTGCCCTTCGCGTGTTGCAATTCTCGATCCGGAACAGGCTCCCGCATCATGCCTGTCAGAATCTAAAAACTGCTCGGTCGACTTCGTACTCAACAAACACTTAGATGGCGCTCGGGCTGTTAGTGTACAACCTATTGCTTTCCGAGGCCTCCATGCAGCACCAAACAGCGATATTGAATTCCAGAGGAGCCGCTAACACTGCGAGCCAGCGTGCAAGGCGAGCTCTCCTGATCGTCGGGGATAAGAACGAGATTAACAAGCATCTATGTCTTGCCCATGTTGCTGACCCACTACGGCGCGGGGCTGTCAACGAGGCCATGCGAATTTAGCATTAGCGAGTGTTGACCAGATGTAAGGCAAAGTTTCCCAAACTGGGCCACTGCCATGGAAGTAGAAGCTGCAAGTTTGTAGGTTTTCAATCGTGCAGACCTGGTGCTCTTGGCGTGATCAGAATCTGAGTGTCCGCATTTATTTTGGTAGGTTCAATACGCAGCATGCAATTTCCGCACGATCTCATCCCACAGCTGGAGTGCAGAGTGCGAGGTAGGGATAAGGTAGGTAGGTGCGCGTGCGTTTCCGTGGTTGGGGAAAGGGACGGTGGGGGGAAGGGGGGAGAAAGAGTGTGTGTGAATGGGGTGGGGTGAGGAGCAGGGGGAGGTTGGGAGAAGTAGGGGATACTGTTGGTCTGGCTGGGGGTGGGTTGGAATGGTATGCATGTGTGGTAGGGCTGGGGGGACACAGTGAAGAGAAAGTGTAAGGGAGAGAGGTGTATGTGGGTGCGGGGGAGAGGGAGGGTCACGCGAGGGGGGAGATGGCTGGAAGGTGTGTGGGGTAGAGGGGAGAAAGAGGGTGTGGCAATGGGGATGGGGGGCAGAAATATTTAGGGAAAAGTAGGAGATTGTGCAGGTCTGGGGGGGAGGGGGTGGGTGGGGGGCATAGATTGCGGAAGGGAAGGGGGCATTCATTAAATATTTTCAGCTGCACAAAGGGAAATGCCTTGACTGAGTGCATGTGAAGGGGGAGAAGGGGCAGTGTGTGTGTGTGTGTGTGAGAGGGGGGGGTGGTGGTGGTGGGTGGTGGGGGGGTGGGGGGGGGACATACAAGGGCCTGACTCCTCCCGTGACCCTGAGCAGACCAAAGGACCTGTGTGGGTGGGGGGTGGCCAACGGCCAGACGGGCTACTGTACCAGTATATATATATATATATATATATATATATATATAGTGGATAATACCAATGATAATGTCAACAATAATATCTATGGTGGCAGAACAGAGCCCCGACGCCCAAACCTTCACATTTGATAGGTAGGACAGAGCACCAACGCCCAACCCCTCACATTTAATAGGCAGAAGAATAAGGATGGCAGAACAAAGCTCCGACGCGCGACCCCCACATATGATTAGGGAACGGCTATGTTATATAATAATTAATATTATATTATATTATCTAATATTAGTCGGCGGAGCCGACTAATATTAGTCGAATTTGTACTGCCTGTACTTCGGGGGCGTTTTCTCCTTTTCTTCATTGCTTTCTTCTCGCGGCATTGCGCTTTCATTCTACTCGCAGCTTGCTACCATATTGCCGCTTCGCAGCTTGCCTAGGCATCGCGCGTTAGATTAGTTTCGTTTCTATTTGTGCGTGACAGCGATATGCTACCGCCGAAGCCCTGGGCGGTTACGCGCGGCAGAACGCTTCAGAGCCAACTGAACGATGGTGGAATGCAGCAACACAACTGCACATTGTGGAAGCCGGAGGTGCTGGTAGCCCACCAAAACCGGGACAAGTTCACCTACCACGACGTGTTCGACGTGGCCCTCAGTGAGAGCCCAGGCACTCTCGGGGCTTGCGCGTTTTTTCGCAAGCGGTGCAATAACCAATGTTCCGCCTCGAACCCCCACCAGACAACCAAGCAGCACAAGGAATCTTGCACGGTTGCTAGGACCAGCAGGAAGGAGGATGGGCCCCAACTTGATCATCATGGATGGGGCAGATGGGGCTTCCCCCTCCAAGGACATGAGGTCTAGGACAGCTGGGAATTCCCCCTCCAAGAACACACACACACACACACAAACATACAAACCTACACACACACTAACACATACAAACACACACAGACAGACACACACAAAACACATACACAGAAACACGCATACAAATGCGCACGCACACACACACAAGCACACACACACAAGCTTGCTTAAGCACAGACAAACACACACAAACACATACACACACACAAACACATACAATGATACAAACACACACAAACACATACATACGAACACATACAGACAAACGCGCATAAACAAAAACACACACAAACAAACGCACACACATACAAATGCACACCCAAACACACACAGCTCCTGATCACCCCTCCACCACCACTCCACAATCTCGTGGAGCCAACTCTGAGCAGCAGATTTCCCCTTCAATGTATGGGGGGCATGTCCCAACAAACGATAAACAGAATGGGCAGCTACTTCAAAAAAAAACTAAACTTGCATAATTAACTCTCTATCACAGGAGTAACTATCTCTTAACTATCTATCTCGCTCTATCACTACTAAAATTGTAGTTAGTGCACCTTGGAGCTGCCCAGAAGCTGGTGCTTGTAGCTTTCTATAGTGATTTAGACACAGCTTTGGTACACTACCTCTTTTGCCTAAGCTTACAATGCTCGGCCACAATATTGATTGAGCATTCGGCCACGGGCATCTTCATACGATAGTTCCGCTTTTCCAGTTCCGCTTTTCAAATGCTTTGTTTTATTTTTGTAATCATCCAGATTGGCTCCCAACAAAATCCGGCTCCATTAAAGGCTTAGTCATTTCACAACATATGTGGTACTTTTTTCAAAAAAATGATTTGGACAACTAAATCTGACTAATATTGAACTAATATTAGTTTAATGTAATATAATATTATATAATATTAGTTTTTCCCCCAATAATATTAGTTGCCGATCCCTACATATAATAGGCAGAGATACAATAACATTGCAGGTTATTAGCATCTCTTCCAAGTGCTGCACAAACAAACAAGTACTCTACGCATAATAAAAATAAATCTTCCAAGGGCTGCGCAAACAAACGAATACTTTACTCTAAACACAAATCTCTACCAAGTGCTGCGCAAACTCACTTGGGCAGCATCCCACATTTTTGGCTTTCCACGTGTTGTACTCGCTATTGGTTCCCCATGAAGGCTTCCCGTAGAGAGTGCTATGCAGTTTGCACTTCCTGTCGTTGTCATTCCTGTTGATTTCCACCCACTCGTTGACCCCATCCAGAACAGGCATCCATTGGTCCCCTGTTGTACTGAACAAGGACCTTGGTACGCCGTTGCTACAGATCTCGTCCACCCTGCACAGCTGCATGCTGACACTTGAACACTGCGCCTGAGCCTGGGCGTATGAGTACCTTTGGGCCATGTCAAATGTGGTAGCACCAATGGGCTCTTGCATGGGAGGAGGGTAAGGGTAGGAGGAGGTTAAGGATGGGAGGAGGGTGAGGATGGGTGGGATGGGGGGCAAGAGCGGATTTTAGTGGATCCCAACCAACTTGCTTCTCATGTGCTTGAACATGATCTGAACAGCGTTGGTAGGGACGTGTAGGCTGTGGGTGGGGTTGTGGGTGGGGAGAGAGCAGGGGGAGGGGAAGGGAGCAAGGGAATGGGAGGGCAAGGATGAAAGAGGTGAGGTATGGGAGGAGGGTGAGTATGGGAGGAGGTTAAGGATGGGAGGAGGTTAAGGATGGGAGGAGGTTTAAGGATGGGAGAAGGTTAAGGATGGGAGGAGGTTAAGGATGGGAGGAGGTTAAGGATGGGAGAAGGTAAAGGATGGGAGGAGGTTAAGGATGGGAGGAGGTTAAGGATGGGAGGGAGGTTTTAAGGATGGAGGAGGTTTAAGGATGGAGGAGGTTAAGGATGGGAGGAGGTTAAGGATGGGAGGAGGTTAAGGTCGAGGAGGTTAAGGATGGAGGAGGTTAAGGATGGGAGAGTAAAATAAGGATGGGAGGAGGTTAAGGATGGGAGGAGTAAAATGAGGGATGGGAGGACCTGCACGATCTCATCCTTCAGCTGGAGTGCAGAGTGCGAGGTAGGGATAAGGTAGGTAGGTGCGCGTGCGTTTCCGTGGTTGGGGAAAGGGACGGTGGGGGGAAGGGGGGGAAAAGAGTGTGTGTGGATGGGGTGGGGTGAGGAGCAGGGGGAGGTTGGGAAAAGTAGGGGATACTGTTGGTCTGGCTGGGGGTGGGTTGGAATGGTATGCGTGTGTGGTAGGGCGGGGGGGGCACAGTGAGAGAAAGTGTAAGGGAGAGAGGTGTATGTGTGTGTATGTGGGTGCGGGGGAAAGGGAGGGTCACGCGAGGGGGGAGGTGGCCGGAAGGTGTGTGGGGTAGAGGGGAGAAAGAGGGTGTGGCAATGGGGATGGGGGGCAGAAATATTTAGGGAAAAGTAGGAGATTGTGCAGGTCTGGGGGGGAGGGGGGTGGGTGGGGGGCATAGATTGCGGAAGGGAAGGGGGCATTCATTAAATGTTTTCAGCTGCAAAGGGGGAAATGCCTTGACTGAGTGCATGTGAAGGGGGAGAAGGGGCAGTGTGTGTGTGTGTGTGAGAGATAGAGGGGGGGGGGAGGGGGGAACATACAAGGGCCTGACTCCCTCTGTGATCCTGAGCAGCCAAAAGGACCTGGGTGGGTGGGGGGTGGCCAACGGCCACATGGGCTACTGTACCAGTAGTTTTTATATATATATATATATATATATATATATATATATATATATATATAGTGGATAATACCAATGATAATGTCAATCGTAATATCATTGGTGGCAGAACAGAGCCCCGACGCCCTAACCCACACATTTGATAGGTAGGACAGAGCACCAACGCCCAAACCCTCACATTTAATAGGCAGAAGAATAAGGATGGCAGAACAAAGCTCCGGCGCGCGACCCCCACATATAATAGGCAGAGATACAATAACATTGCAGTTATTAGCATCTCTTCCAAGTGCTGCACAAACAAACAAGTACTCTACGCATAATAAAAATAAATCTTCCAAGGGCTGCGCAAACAAACGAATACTTTACTCTAAACACAAATCTCTACCAAGTGCTGCGCAAACTCACTTGGGCAGCATCCCACATTTTTGGCTTTCCACGTGTTGTACTCGCTATTGGTTCCCCATGAAGGCTTCCCGTAGAGAGTGCTATGCAGTTTGCACTTCCTGTCGTTGTCATTCCTGTTGATTTCCACCCACTCGTTGACCCCATCCAGAACAGGCATCCATTGGTCCCCTGTTGTACTGAACAAGGACCTTGGTACGCCGTTGCTACAGATCTCGTCCACCCTGCACAGCTGCATGCTGACACTTGAACACTGCGCCTGAGCCTGGGCGTATGAGTACCTTTGGGCCATGTCAAATGTGGTAGCACCAATGGCTCTTGCATGGGAGGAGGGTAAGGGTAGGAGGAGGTTAAGGATGGAGGAGGGTGAGGATGGGTGGGATGGGGGGCAGAGCGGATTTTAGTGATCCCAACCAACTTGCTTCTCATGTGCTTGAACATGATCTGAACAGCGTTGGTAGGGACGTGTAGGCTGTGGGTGGGGTTGTGGGTGGGGGAGAGAGCAGGGGGAGGGGAAGGGAGCAAGGGAATGGGGGGCAAGGATGAAAAGAGGTGAGGGTATGGTGAGGAGGTGAGCTATGGGAGGAGGTTAAGGATGGGAGGAGGGTTAAGGATGGAGGAGGTTAAGGAGGGGGAGGTTAAGGATGGTTAGGATGTAAATGGTTGGGGGGTTAAGGATGGGAGGAGTTAGTGAGGAGGAGGTTAGGATGGGAGGAGGTTAAGGATGGGAGGAGGTTAAGGATGGGAGGAGGTTAGGATGGGAGGAGGTTAAGGATGGGAGGAGGTAAGGATGGGAGGAGTAAAATAAGGACTGGGAGGAGGTTAAGGATGGGAGGAGTAAAATAAGGATGGGAGGAGGTTAAGGATGGGAGGAGTAAATGAGGATGGGAGGACCTGCACGATCTCATCCTCAGCTGGAGTGCAGGAGAGTGCGAGGTAGGGATAAGGTAGGTAGGTGCGCGTGCGTTTCCGTGGTTGGGGAAAGGGACGGTGGGGGGAAAGGGGGGTGAAAAGAGTGTGGTGTGGATGGGGTGGGGTGAGGAGCAGGGGGATGGTTGGGAACAGGATAGGGGATACTGTTGGTCTGGCTGGGGGTGGGTTGGAATGGTATGCGTGTGTGTGGTAGGGCGGGGGGGGCACAGTGAAGAGAAAGTGTAAGGGAGAGAGGTGTATGTGTGTGTATGTGGGTGCGGGGGAAAGGGAGGGTCACGCGAGGGGGGAGGTGGCCGGAAGGTGTGTGGGGTAGAGGGGAGAAAGAGGGTGTGGCAATGGGGATGGGGGGGCAGAAATATTTAGGGAAAAGTAGGAGATTGTGCAGGTCTGGGGGGGAGGGGGGTGGGTGGGGGGCATAGATTGCGGAAGGGAAGGGGGCATTCATTAAATGTTTTCAGCTGCAAAGGGGGAAATGCCTTGACTGAGTGCATGTGAAGGGGGAGAAGGGGCAGTGTGTGTGTGTGTGTGAGAGATAGAGGGGGGGGAGGGGGGAACATACAAGGGCCTGACTCCCTCTGTGATCCTGAGCAGCCAAAAGGACCTGGGTGGGTGGGGGGTGGCCAACGGCCACATGGGCTACTGTACCAGTAGTTTTTATATATATATATATATATATATATATATATATGTATATATATATATGTATATATATATATAGTGGATAATACCAATGATAATGTCAATCGTAATATCATTGGTGGCAGAACAGAGCCCCGACGCCCTAACCCACACATTTGATAGGTAGGACAGAGCACCAACGCCCAAACCCTCACATTTAATAGGCAGAAGAATAAGGATGGCAGAACAAAGCTCCGACGCGCGACCCCCACATATAATAGGCAGAGATACAATAACATTGCAGGTTATTAGCATCTCTTCCAAGTGCTGCACAAACAAACAAGTACTCTACGCATAATAAAAATAAATCTTCCAAGGGCTGCGCAAACAAACGAATACTTTACTCTAAACACAAATCTCTACCAAGTGCTGCGCAAACTCACTTGGGCAGCATCCCACATTTTTGGCTTTCCACGTGTTGTACTCGCTATTGGTTCCCCATGAAGGCTTCCCGTAGAGAGTGCTATGCAGTTTGCACTTCCTGTCGTTGTCATTCCTGTTGATTTCCACCCACTCGTTGACCCCATCCAGAACAGGCATCCATTGGTCCCCCTGTTGTACTGAACAAGGACCTTGGTACGCCGTTGCTACAGATCTCGTCCACCCTGCACAGCTGCATGCTGACACTTGAACACTGCGCCTGAGCCTGGGCGTATGAGTACCTTTGGGCCATGTCAAATGTGGTAGCACCAATGGGCTCTTGCATGGGAGGAGGGTAAGGGTAGGAGGAGGTTAAGGATGGGAGGAGGGTGAGGATGGGTGGGATGGGGGGCAAGAGCGGATTTTAGTGGATCCCAACCAACTTGCTTCTCATGTGCTTGAACATGATCTGAACAGCGTTGGTAGGGACGTGTAGGCTGTGGGTGGGGTTGTGGGTGGGGAGAGAGCAGGGGGAGGGGAAGGGAGCAAGGGAATGGGAGGGCAAGGATGAAAGAGGAGAGGTATGGGAGGAGGGTGAGTATGGGAGGAGGTTAAGGATGGGAGGAGGTTAAGGATGGGAGGAGGTTTAAGGATGGGAGGAGGTTTAAGGATGGGAGAAGGTTAAGGATGGGAGGAGGTTAAGGATGGGAGGAGGTTAAGGATGGGAGGAGGTTAAGGATGGGAGGAGGTTTAAGGATGGGAGGAGGTTAAGGATGGGAGGAGGTTAAGGATGGGAGGAGGTTAAGGTAGGGAGGAGGTTAAGGATGGGAGGAGGTTAAGGATGGGAGGAGTAAAATAAGGATGGGAGGAGGTTAAGGATGGGAGGAGTAAAATGAGGATGGGAGGACCTGCACGATCTCATCCTTCAGCTGGAGTGCAGAGTGCGAGGTAGGGATAAGGTAGGTAGGTGCGCGTGCGTTTCCGTGGTTGGGGAAAGGGACGGTGGGGGGAAGGGGGGGAAAAGAGTGTGTGTGGATGGGGTGGGGTGAGGAGCAGGGGGAGGTTGGGAAAAGTAGGGGATGTAAAAGGTGAACGGACAGCGAAGTGGACCCCATCGGACCCAGAGGCGGCATGCCCGTGTCCGCCCGTAGGCGACAGGCCCGGCCTACCTGTCCATCGCCTGCCACCTCGGCGTGGCGACCGCTTCTTCTTCCCGGTCGCGAGGAGTGATAAAAAACGCAGCTTCCGAGCCCTATAATGTGTTGACAGCAACTTGAGAACCTCTCCCTGGCAGCCAAAATTACGCACCCATGCGATGTAAGGCCTTTAATATTCCAACTCTTCGCCACTCAACCATCCTCGCATACACCAAAATGGCTGATATGGCGCGTGCGCTTAGAAGGCAGAGGCGGGCAGCAAAGAAGGCTGGCTATGCCAGGCTCTTCACTCTTGTTGAGGGTAGCGCCCGCTGTGCCATTGCTAGCCCAGGCAAGGAAATATTGAAGCGTTGTATACGTGCATACCCAAGCATTGGGAAGCGGCGCGACGGGATCCAGTTGAAAGGCTTTCGGGCCTGGGTACGCAACCAGCACGTCCAGCACCATCAATTCGGGCTGGAGGTGTGTTAGGTGGAGGGTGGGTGGGGGGGGTGGGGGGTGGGGGGGTAGGTGTAGTGTAGTAAAGTTAAGTGGAGTGGAGTGGGGGGGAGTTGAGTGGAGGTGTGTTAGGTGTAGTGTAGTTGAGTGGAGGTGTTAGGTGGAGTGGAGGGGAGGGTTGTTGGGTGTAGTGTAGTTGAGTGGAGTGGAGGTGTGTTAGCTTCAGTGAAGTGGAGTGGAGTGGAGGTGTGTGAGCTTGTGTGGAGTGGAGTGGAGTGGAGTGGAGGTGTTAGGTGGAGTGGAGGGGAGGGTTGTTGGGTGTAGTGTAGTTGAGTGGAGTGGAGGTGTGTTAGCTTCAGTGGAGTGGAGTGGAGTGGAGGTGTGTGAGCTTGTGTGGAGTGGAGTGGAGTGGAGGTATGTTAGGTGAAGGTGAGGGGAGAGAAGGTGTGTTAGGTTTAGTGGAGTGGAGGGTTTGGGGGGGGGGAGGGTTGTTAGGTTTAGTGTAGTGTAGTAAATTTGTGTGTAGTGGAGTGGGGGTGGAGTTTAGGGGAGTGGAGTGGAGGTGTGTTAGGTGGAGGGGAGGGGAGGGGAGGGGAGGGGAGGGGAGATGTTAGGTGGAGGGGAGGGGAGGGTGTTGGGTGTAGTGTAGTTGTGTGTAGTGGAGGGGAGGGGAGGGGAGGGGAGGGGAGGGGAGGTGTGTTAGGCTGAGGTGAGGGGGGGGGAGGGGTTTTAGGTTTAGTGGAGTGGAGTGGAGTTGTATTAGCTAGAGTGGAGTGGAGGTGGGTTAGGCTGAGGGGAGGGGAGGGGAGGGGAGGGGTCTTAGGTTTAGTTGAGTGGAGTGGAGGTGTGCTAGGTGGAGGGGAGGGGAGGGGGGTGTGTGTTAGGTGGAGGGGAGGGGGGGGGGAGGGGGGGGTAGTGTAGTGTACTAAAGTTGATTGGAGTGGAGTGGGGGGGACTTTAGGGGAGGGGAGAGGAGGGGAGTGGTGTGGAGGTGTGTTGGGTGGATTGTAGTGGACTGGGGGTGTGTTATGTGGGGGGATGTGAGGGGAGGGGATGGGAAGGGTGTTAGGTGGAATGGAGTGGGGTGGAGGTGTGTTAGGTGGAGGGGAGGGGAGGGGAGGGTTGTTGGGTATAGTGGAGTGGAGTTGAGTGCAGTGGAGTTGAGTGGAGAAGAGTGGAGTGGATTGGAGGTGTGTCAGATGGAGGGGAGTGTAGGGGTGTTATTTGTACGCTAGGTGGGAAGGGGAGGGGAGGGAAGGGGGGGGGGGGGGGGGGGGGGGGGGGGTCATAAGCATTACCGTGGGTTCATTGGCAGTAGTGGGGTCCATGGTTAGTATCAGCCATGCATGTGCACTGACCATGACGTTTCTTTTGCACGATCCACATGCACCCAACTATGATGTTTCAAATGCAGATGTCCCAGGAAAGGAGGAGAAGGTGGACAAATTGAACGAGCCACAAGAATAGCATGATGCCCCCCTAGTATTTTTGTTAGCTTGTTGGTTTGAGTTGAAATTGCGATTGCCAATACTGTGTGACATATCAAATTGAATAGAAGCGTGATATCTCCATTGTACAGCTCCTCTTTTATGTAACATCCATTACAATAAGTGTACCAAGTCTGTGATCCTCTTGGTCACCAGAGGCAGGTGGATTTGTTGCTTGTAATATTTTCCGCACAGTCCACTACCACCTCCAATTTTCTACCACCTCCCATCATGAATGTTTAATAATAAAGGACACACCTCACGAAGTGTCGAACGTTACATAGAGCAGCGTCAGATAGGGAAACAGGCCAATAAATAAAGGGCACGCCTTACCAAATGATGGAAGTTGCATAAGAGCTGCGTCTGATGGGTAAACAGACCAATTAAAATAAAGGACTCACACACAGTGACGAACGTTACATACGAGCTGCGTCGTATGGGTAAACAGGCCAAGACAAATATAGGACACGCCTAAAAAAGCGATGGAAGTTGCATAAGAGCCGCGTTGGATGGGTCAACAGGCCAATTAAAATGAAGGTCACACCCCACCAAGTGACGAACGGTACATATGAGCTGCCTCATGTGGGCAAACAGGCCGAGACAAATAAAGGACACGCCTACCAAAGTGATGGAAGTTGTATAAGAGCTGAGTTGGATGGGTTAACAGGCCAATTAAAATGAAGGACAAACCTCACAAAGTGACGAACGTTACATTGGAGAAGAGTCGTATGGGCAAACAGGCAAAGACAAATAAAGGACACGCCAAACTAAGTGATGGAAGATGCATAAGAGCCACGTCGGATGGGGTAAACAGGAAAATTAAAGTGGACACACCTCACAAAGTGACGAACGTTACATTTGAGAAGCGTCAGATCGGCAAACAGGACACGACTATTGGAGTTCTGTGGATGCGATAGAAGCCAAGGAGCGCGACTTTGATTATCTAGAACTGTGTTACAATAGATGCTTAGAACAAGAGGGTGGTAGGAGCCCCCTATGGGAGATGTAGGTTGCCGGTATGAGAGACACGTGAAGACAGGTAGAACCATAAAACAGCTAACGCTGACACTCTACCTGTTTTAACTGTCAAAGAAATTATCATATCAGAAATCTCACACCAAAGGACACAATGAACTCAAACTAAAAAATTCCGACTAAAAGAATAATAGCCAAACTCAAGCCCCACAGTAGATAAGTCGAAGAACAATGACAGGAAATATTTTAATTCAGCCAATGCCTAGACAAAACAACTAGCACTGAATTTAAATTCATTCCAAGCGAAGTGAAAGTAATTTCCACCCTGGGAAAAGCTTCTAGGACAAAACCTGCACAACTCAAACACACAATACAACTGCCAATACAATGCAGATGTATACAATAAAAAGCACTCAGAAGTCTGTAATACACAAGATGACAACCTGTCTAAGAGCTACCGGCGAGGTAGTCTTTACTAGGAACCCCAGGCCTGATGGATGGAATGGGGTGGGATCAGGGTGAGCCATGTACCGGATCCCACCAAGTACGTAGGCATGTACGTGTGGTACTGTTGGTCTGGCTGGGGGTCCGAGGTTTAGCGCGTGCGCGGCGCATGGTCGCCGCCTTTTGGCCTAGCCGCTTGGGGTTTTGGTTCCATATCTTGCCGACATGTCGCCCAGGTGGCAGCCAGTCTGGGATCTCGATTTTTCGGCGCAGCCACAGGAACGATTGCCTCTCTGCCGACCACCCATCCACCCACCCGTCCAAGGTTACCCGGCTTGGTGCGCTGCTTTGCACTGCTCTAATGAAGCCGGTGTCGTTTTCGACTCCTTCTCACTTCTCCTCTGTGAAATTCTCTTGCATTTCCTGAGCCAAGCCGTTCTGATACGCGAATTTCCCTTCGCACTTCTGCTATTTTCGGTGCTCGCTGCCTGAGTCCCGCTATATTCAACGGTGTAGCCTCCCTTTGTCCATCTGCCCAAACTCTTTCCCACAAATTTCGCTGCCAATTTTCCCACAAATAACTTCGCATGCAGCTCCCCCCGTCGCAGCATTCCCTTGGCCTTCTCCTGCGCTCTCACGCACTCATGCCCGCTCGCTGAGTGCCATTCGCTGACGTGGCCAGGGGCAGTGGTTTCGGGATAACCCGTTTCAGAGTTACCCGTTTTCGGATCACGATTTTCCGAGACCTGTCGCTGACGTGGCCACGGGGCTCAGATGCTAGTCATCAGTATATATAAAGTAGCATGTAGTAAGAGCGTCGAGGGTATAGCGCGTGCGCCGCGTGTGTTTGCCCCCTTTTGGCCTAGCCGCTTGGGGTTTTGGTTCCATATCTTGCCGACCTGTCGCCCAGGTGGCAGCCAGTCTGGGATCTCGATTTCTCGGCGCAGCCACAGGAACGATTGCCTGTCTGCCGTCCACCCACCTGCAACCGCACCCGTCCAAGGTTACCCGGCTTGGTGCGCTGCTTTGCACTGCATTTCCTGAGCCTAGCCGTTATGATACGCGAATTTTCCTTCGCACTTCTGCTATTTTCGGTGCTCGCTGCCTGAGTCCCGCTATATTCAACGGTGTAGCCTCCCTTTGTCTGCCCAAACTCTTTCCCGCAAATTTTGCTGCCACTGTCAATAACTTTGCTCGCAACTCCCCCCCGTCGCAGCATTCCCTTGGCCTTCTCCTGCGCTCTCACGCACTCTTGCCCGCTCGCTGACTGCCATTCGCTGACGTAGCCAGGGGCAGTGGTTTCGGAATAACCCGTTTCGGAGTTACCCGTTTTCGGATCTCGATTCCCCAAGACCTGTCGCTGACGTGGCGACGGGGGTCGACACCTGTCGCTGACGTGGCCACGGGGGTGGTCCTCCCGTCGGTACGACGGGCTCAGATGCTAGTATCTGTAAATCCGCGGATATGGGTGGATTTCAATAGGCCGCGGCCTAGGCCGTAGGCCGTGGCCGTGGATGGGTCTGGATGGGAAAAGTACGAAGGATTGTACATCCGTTTCGACTTTGATTTCGGAACGCGTGTCAAGTTTGCAGTGCGCGTGCTACTCATGCACAGCAGCAGCAGTTCGTCTTCCCATTTTTAGTGCGATGAGCGTAACTCGTGCTTCATCGTTTCATGGCATGCATATTATGGCAATTCTGTCGGTATCGGAAGATTATGTCGGTATCGGAAGATTCTGTCGACATCGGAAGATTCTGTCGGTATCGGAAGATTCGACTTTTTTTAATGACGTGGACTCATTACGCGCAGACGAACGCGATTCCTTGTTTGCTACCGAAAACAAATTCAGTGCAGTGCTGCTCAAGAACAGCGCATGCAAAAATGTGTCAAAAGCCTGCGACGTCCAAATGAGAGCTTGTGCTGCTGTACTTAATTTTCGGAACGCGTGGCAGTTTTGAAGTGCTCCCGTCACGATGCCACCTTCATCGCGAAATCAGCACAATCACAAACTCCTCTACTCACCAATCTCCGTCATGCTGGCTGGACTAACGCCCCCCTCAGTCCCACACGCCCCACATCATTCTTCTCAGCACATACGGTGCCATCTTCTCCCACCAGCCAGCCACTGAGCTAAACCCACAAAAATGTGCTGCCAGCCAGCCACTTAGCTAAGCTCACAACAATTTGCATCCAGCCAGCCAGCCACCCATCAGCCAGCCAGCCAGCCATTGAGCTAAACCCACAACAAATTTGCACCTAGTCAGCCAGCCCCTGAGCTGAATCCACAACAATTTGTAGCCAGCCAGCCAACGAGACTGCCACCAGCCAGCTAGCCAGCCACTGAGCTAAAAACAGAACAATTTGCAGCCAGCCAGACAGGCACCAGCCCGCAGGACAGCCACTAAGCTAAACCCACGACAATTTACAGCCAGCCAGCCAGCCACCCATCAGCCAGCCAGCTACTGATGAGCTCAACCCACAACATAGTTATGATAACGCCTGATGGGGCGTGGTATCAAGGGAGCCCCGTCTTCCGGCGATAGGGAACGGGCAGCTACTTTAACTGGACAAAGCTACAATGACAGTTAACAGCGACTGCAGACACTAAAGCGCACCCGTGGGGATTCAAACCCATCACCTTTGTTCAAGGAGCTCTGCCATTGAGCCAATCCTCGAAACGGGGATTAAACCCACACAAATTTGCATCCACCTAGCCAGCCACCAGCAAGCCAGCCAGGTCTGCGGAACAAATGATCAGTACTAAGGCAGGCTATTAATAGCAAGATTGGCAGATTCAGAGGTTGGAAGAGCACCAGTTCAATTCAATTACGTAGTTCGAAATTAGCATTTGCGCAATTTGCACGTTGCGCGCAAGTAGCAGGTCCAGCCGCGATGGGAGTTTGCAGGCGATGGCTCAGGGACGGACGGAAACGCTCATGTTGGATGGACAGTTGGCTTGCAACGGATGCTCTTTTCGAAGCGAACCCTTTAGGGCTAAGTGACACCGCATCCGGTGTAACTTATGTGACTCGGTGTGACTTTGTGTAACTCTGGACTCTGTCCTACATTGAGGGCGGTAACCATTTCCAGCCAGCCAGCCAGTCAGCCAGCCACTGAGCTGTACCCAGAACAATTTGCAGCCAGGCAGGCAGGCAGCCACCAGCCAGCCAGCCAGACACTGAGCTTAACCCACAACAGTCTGCAGTTCTGGACAGGTGATCGTCAGCTTGAAGATGACCTAGGTTGCGTTATCTTTGCCTGAACAGCTGGCCAGGGGAGCTGCCTAGATGCTGCTCCTGGTAGTTCAAAAGAAAAGCTATGGATCCCATACTGACATGAGTAGGGCTGCCAAGCTTTGTATTGTACGATATTTATAACCGGTATATCGTGTATCGTACGATATTGAAGTGACATTGTACGATATTTCCGTGATATACTGTGTTCATCGTGTGTATCGTACGCTATTGTGTTTTATCGTGTGTATCGTGTTTTATCGTGTTTTATCGTGTTTTATCGTGTGTTTTATCGTGTGTATCGTACGCTATCCTCATCACTATATAACGACCCTTCTAACGGCCATTGATGTTTGTACTATTTTCTTGTTTTCTTGTTTTCAGAAGGGAGGGACGGGGGGCAGGAGGGCAGGGGGGGTGAGGGAGGGCATCAGGGAAGGAAGGGAAGGGAAGGGAAGGGAAGGGAAGGGAAGGGAAGGGAAGGGAAGGGAAGGGAAGGGAAGGAATCATCATCACCATCACCACCACCATCATCACCACCATCATTAACATCATCATCATGATCACCACCATCATCATCATCACCACCACCACCATCATCCTATCATGTTCCCTGAGGGTAGGTCAAGCACTTTGGGACGCACAGCCCCAGTTGAAATGCAAGGTGTGCAAAGAGTGAGGCCATATACTGCAATGCATCAGACCAAACACTGCAAGTATCTTGAATTGTTTACTTTCCGATTATGTTCCCTGTGGGGAGGTGAAACATTTTGGATGCACCGTCATCCAGCCACTGACCTGAACCCAGAACAATTTCTCCTACCCCTCACCACCCCACCACACCCCCTCACACCACACACCACTCCCTCACCACCGTACACCCTCACCACCACACCACCACCTCACCAACACACACCCCACACCCTCACCACCACCACACCACACCACACACACCCCTTACCACATCACACCCCACCCCCACACCACACCACACCACACCACCGCCTCACCACCAGACACCCCACCCCCATACCACCCCACACCCTCAGCACCCCACCCCACCCCCTCACCACCACACCACATCATTCCACACCCTCACCCCCACACCACACCACCCCCTCACCACCCCACACCTCATATCCTGGGGAGCATGCCACCAATACACACTGCCCCCCACCCCCGCACCCTTGCTCCTCACCACCCCACACCCTAAACAACCACTCCCCTTCACCCGTCACAACACCCCATCACCACCATATCCCCTCACCACCACACACCTCATCTCCTGGGGAGCAGGCCTCCAACACAAACTGCCACAAGGACTGCTTGGCTCCATTGCTCACAATAATTTGATCAGTTTGGTTGCACAGTCTATCAGCAATGATCCGGGGTGTAGCTCAATCCATTGTCGTCTGCCAGGGAACCGGGTTGGCACGTGTGGGGTCACATTAGGATGCAAGATTGTAAGCGCTGGGCTGTGCTGGATTTGCCAGGGAACAGGGTTGTTATGTACTTGGTTTGTGTTGGGATGTGTTTGGGTTGAGTTGTACTGTGTGTGTTCAAGGTCGGGACATGTTAGGCCACATTAGGATGCAAGCGTTACCCTGGGTTGTGCAAAGATATGCTAATAAATAAATACATGTATAGATATAAATGGATCAATGAACAAAATAAATGGTTGTGTTACATGGTCTTTCAGCCATGATCAGGGGTGTACCTCAATTTGTTGTTATCTTTGAGGGAACAGGGTCGAGATATGTGGGGTGACATTAGGATTCAAGCATTGCCTTGGTCTGTGCTCAGATATGCTAATAAGTAAATAAATAAGTAGATAGATAAATAAACAAAATGAATGGTTTTGTTACATGGTCTATCAGCCATGATCAGGGGTGTACCACAATTCGTTGTCAGCTTCCAGCGGTACAAGGTTAAGATGTGTGGGGTCACATTAGGATGTAAGATTGTAAGCGCTGCCTTGGGCTGTGTTGGGGTCTGTTATGTCAATGCAGTGCAGTGTAGAGCAGTGTGAGGCAGGCAAGGCAAGGCAAGGCGAGGCAAGGCAAGGCAATTTACACCATATACACACACCAGACAGCTTTTGGTAGATTGCTTTGCGTAGGACCAGCGAGCAGCTTTAAAGGCTGGATCCATGTAACCAAGTTAATGCTGAAGTGACACCCTATACACACAGGTCAAGGTCAAGTGACACCCCATACACATACCAGAAAGCTTTTGGCAGATTACTTTGCACAGGGCCATGGTGCCAGCATTGGGAGTATAGGGAGTCATCCCCATCTTCAGAGCCTCCATGCCAGAATCCACAATCTCGGCTGGGGTGTCGAAGTCTGGCTCACCTGCAGCTAGGCAGATGATCGGCAAGGATTAATTAAGGGAGGTGTAGGCAGGGGGAGGGCAGAGGGACAGATTTTGGACTGCATGTTCAATATGGTGTCCGATTCAGATGGGAGTTAAGATTGTGGAAGTTTCATACAAGACGAGCGGGGAAATAAAGTTGAAAACAAGTTGTTTTACCCCCCCCCCCCCCTCCTAAAACCCGATTACCTCACCCTACCCCCCCTAAAATGGGGGTCATTCGAAAGATCTTTTCGTGCCCATTCCAGTTATGCTCTTACATTTTTTGCATGGTTGCTCATACGTGTTTTATCGCGAAGTTAAGATTTGGGCCGCTTTGGGTGAAAAAAACTTTGGACCCCTCTAACTTTTGTATCTGAGATACAGCTGAGATACAACTTTATTTTTGGCTAAAAAAAAACTTTTTTTTTTAGTTTGAGGTCAAGCTCTATCCAAAGCGAAGATGCGGTACGGCAGCTTTTTTCTTGCCCCCCCCCCCCCCCCCCCCCCCCTCGGGTGCACGTATATGTATGTGTTTATGTATAGGTATGGTTCAGAGGTAGAACACCTCCTTGCTAAATTAGGTGGGTATATGTATTGAGCTTCCGAGCCTCCATGCCAGAATCCACAACCTCGGCTGGGGTGTCAAAGTCTGGCTCACCTGCAGCTAGTCAGATGATCTGCAAGGATAAATTATGTAGGGAGGTGTTGGTATAGGTCTAAGCCTAGATATAGATCAGAGGTAGAACACCGCAGTTTTTTTCTTCTCGGCTTTTCATCGCAGCTTCTAGGCAGCTCCCTGAGCCGGCCACTGGGCTGCACTAAACTATTTCAGCACTTCTGGACAGCTGATTATGACAGCTTTAAGGTGCTGGAGGTTGTGCCAGGTTTGGCTTAGTAGCCAGTCTGGGGGGCTGCCTAGAAGCTGCTGCTCGTAGCTGAAAAGGAAACACTGGAACACATCCTTGTGAAAGATGTTGTCGCGTATTGGAGTCATGTGATATTTATAGCAGGCAGATGGATAACTGAATGACATTCGAAGTCAGGTCCTTGCCGGCAGCTAGTTTGATGATCTGCGAGGTTGCTTGTAGCAAACAGATGGGTGCTTAGTTTAGATGGGGCTGTTTGATTTAGGGCTTTCGTTTTGGGGATGTCGAGGTCTGGCTCTCCCGCAGCTAGTCCTATAATATGTGATTGTTTGTTGTAGGTATATGGGCGGTTGATTTGGATGGCGCTGTTTGATTCAGGACATTTATTTTGGGGGTGTCGAGGTCAGGTCCTCACCGGCAACTAGTCCGATGATCTGTGAGGCGTTGTTTGTAGCAAACAGATGGGCAGTTGATTTTGGATGGCGCTGCTTGATTCAGGACTTTCTTTTGGGGGGTATCGAGGTCTGGCTCTCCAGCAGCTAGTCCGATGATCTGCCAGGATAAACAAATAAATGTTACGCCTCATGGCGAGGTGTGAGGCTGGGGGGGGCAGCCCGCTTGCTGGGTCCAACCACCAAATCTGCAAGGATAGAATGGCAGGTGTAGTTTATAGGTAGAACACCTCCTTGGTGCTTAGTTGGCTCCCTGGTTTCTGTGGGTATCGCACTGGGGAACTTGGCATTGCAGCTAGTCTGAAGATCTGCAAGGTTGTTCTGGTAGAAGGCAGAGGGGTGGCTGACTTTGGATGGGGCTGTTTCTATTTTAGGTGGTTGGCCCCAGTGCAAGCAAACGGGCTAGCCACCACAACCTCACCCCTTGTAATAAGGCATACTATTAGTTTATTTATTGAGGGCTTTTTTTCAGCTTAAACCAAATTCTTCAGCTTTAAACCAAAAGGCAGGTTCAGTGAGGGCTTACATTTTCAGGTTGCAACAATTGAAGGCAGCTTCATTTACAGTAAATGTTGCTACACAGTGATTATTTTCTTAGCAGCTTCTAGGCAGCTCCGTTATCCAGCCACTGATCCAATCACAAGCACAAACACTACAACAAAAGTACTACAACAAAAACAAGCAGAAAGACAAACCTAAACACAAGGACAAACAAAAATACAAAACACACTAACACACAAGCACTCAAATACACACACAAATGCATGCTCAAACACACACAAGCAAATACAAGCACAAAATCACAAGCACAATCACATAACCACAAAAACACATTAAAAACAAACAAAAAAGCACACTAGCACGCAAACAAAAAAATAAACACAAACACAGAGCACGGACAAAATAACAATCACAAGCACAAGCACACGAGCACATACACATAAACACATTCACTAACACAAAACAAAAACAAATGCACACAATCAAATAATCACATAAACAAACACAAAGCACGAACAAAATTACAAGCACAAAAACATGTAAACATATAAACGAACACAAAACACAACCAAATCACAAGCACAAGCACAAACACATAGAAAAAGCAAAGCACAAACACACCAGCGTAAAAGTACACAAGCACAAATGCAAAACACAAGCAAATGCACACAAGCACATAATAACATAAACAAAAACAAATCACAAACAAGCACACAAGCACACAAACATATTAACAAACTCAAAACACAAACAGAAGCACAAGCACACAAGCACAAAAACATGTACGCACAACCAAACAAAGCACACGCACATAAACAAAACACAAACAAAAGCACACAATCACAAACACATAAACAATCACAAAATTACAAGCACAAGCACACAAGCACAAACACATATACACACAAACAAAACAAGCACACACAAAATCACACACGCAAGTATACAAGCACAAACTCAAAAACAAAACAGAAACAGACACAAACCACAAAAAAAGCACAAGCACACAAGAACAAAGACATTAACACATGAACAATCACAAAAGCACAAACAAAATCACGATTATAAATACACAAGCAGACAAGCACAAGCACACAAGGGGGGTCACGCAGAAAAAATGCATTGGGAGGTGTAGTGCCGCTGCAGTGATGGGTTGGTGACGGGGTAGGTGATGCGCGCAGTGCCTCTGAAAATCTGTCAGGACAAGTTACTTCGAGCTCAAAGAAGTTGCTCACATCACAAAGAAGTTACCCATTTAAGTAGCAGATGCTGGTGCTTGCAAGCCTTGAAAAATCCCCTGCGGGACATCACAATTTCAGTCCCTACAGGACTGCTGCAAATCACTCTTCAGTCCCTATCATGTTGCGATATCCCCCCCTAACCCACCCCACCCCCGGGTTGGCTGGGTTGGCCAGCCCGTCTCCCGTCGGTTACTTACCGCTGTTCATGGACCGACCTGACGCCGCACCTTCCGTACAGGATGTCTTCGATAAGCAGCTTGGTTGCGACTCCCTACCTGTCAGCATGGCGCTTTTCTTCACCTCAAAGAAAGGGAGGGGTGAGGTTTGGGGGGAGTGGGGTGGGGTGGGTAGGGCAGGGGCGGGGTTAGGTGAGGGATACATGCAGTCCCGTGGAAGCTCAAAGCTATCGCGTCTCACGACTAAAAGTAGGAAAGTAGCTCGAGCTGTGTCCGAGAAAAAGTGTAATCCAAACATCGTTGTGAACCCTGCTTTTCGACCCTAGCTGCTATCTGGCTTTCGAAAGATGGCGTCTCCACATTCGCAGCCCCCTTTGGCTTCATTCCCAGCCCCCTTGATTCATTAACCTGTTTTCATTTATCATGCCAATTGCCTCTCAGTAGCGCTATGAAAAGATGACGGTCGCAAATAAGATGGACGTGGATGATGGCGAGGCCACGCCACTTCCTGCCGATATTGATGATCTCCTACGAAAGGATACTTCGAAGCTAACGGAACCGATAAAGACTGTAGAGGACAAATTCCAGCTGCTGCCAGCTTTTCTCAAAGTCAGGGGTTTGGTGAAGCAGCACATGTAGGTGCCACTTGCCTACTTGCAGTTGGGGTTGTTGATGGTGGTAATGGTGCTGGGGGTGGTGCTGGTGCTGGGAGGGGGGGGGGGCAGGCACTTATCAAACGAACCTGTCAAACGCATTGATGTGCAACCTATCTGTTTTACACACTCACACACATGGCTCTGATGTACTGATGTGCATGCAATCACATATCAACCAGTTTGGCTTGGTTTCATGTGTGTGGCCCACCCACACAAGTATGGTGATAAGGGGGTGGTTGAGGCACTGTTACTATCCCCGCTGTGTAACACACTGTTGTAGTGTGCCTGACATATGGTACACTGCACACATGGCTTTGGTGCACTGATGTGCATGCACTCACCTATGAACCAGTTTGGCTTGGTTTCATGTGTGTGGCCCACCCACGCATGCATGGTTGGAGAGGGTAGGGCACTCTTTCTTACCCCGCTCTTGCACCTAAATGTACTGCTTCCCTGCCATTAATGAATGTACTTCTTACCCCCCGTAGTTGAATGTACCACTTCCCTGCCATAAATGAATGTACCGCTTCCTTTCCATAACTGAAAGTACCACTCTCCTGCCGTAAGTGAATGTACTGCTTCCCTGCCATAACTGAATGTACCACTTCCCTGCCATAACTGAATGTACCACTTTCCTGCCTTGACTGAAAGTACCACTTTCCTGCCATAACTGACTATACCGCTTCCCTGCCATAACTTACTGTACCACTTTCCTGCCATAACTGAATGTACCGCTTTCCTGGCGCAGAGATTCCTACAACTACTTGATCAACCATGACATTAAAAAGATTGTGCTGGCCAATGAGAAGGTCACGTGTGACACAGACCCAAATTTCTATCTCAAGTAAGTGTGGTGGGAGTGGCAGTGAGAGCGACAAGTAGTGTGTAGCCTGTCTGCCTAGCCCTAGACTGGAGGGAGGAGTCAGGGGGGTGGAGGAGGAGAGCTTGTCTTGGCAAATGAGAAGGTCGTGTGTGGCACGGATCCGAATGTATATATTAAGTGAGTGTGGTAGGAGGGTGTGGCAACGGACAAGTAACGTGTAGATTGCCTGTCTAGCCCTGGGGAGTGAGGGGGCTCGGGGAGGAGAGGGTGGCCAATGACAAGGTCAGGTGTAACCAAACAGTGCATCTACATGTGTGGCGATGTGGCAGTACAAGACCACAACACATGTAGGCCACCATAAATAATGCAATCACGCAAGTGTCACTTCCTCACACCTCCCTCCACACCTTCCTTGATACAGATACACCAACATCTACGTGGGTCAGCCCTCTATTGAGGAGGATATGGTGGCTACGGACATTACGCCGCAACAATGTCGGCTGCGAGACATCACTTACGGAGCTCCCATTACAGTGGACATCGAGTATACTCGCGGCAAGGAGATTGTTGTGAAGAAAGGGAGGGGAGGGGTAGGGGCGGTGTGCATTGGCCGCATGCCGCTCATGCTTCGATGTGACAGGTAGGACGAGTGCTGATGCTGGCCATGTTCACATAGAAATACGTACTTATCTGTTGTCCTAAAATATTATTCTCGTATATCCAAGTGCATCCCTTATCCAACTGTGCCCCTTATCAACCTGTTCCCTATGTCCAACTAATTCAACTTATTAAACGTATTAAACTTATTCAACCTACCTGACCCAGGTGTCTTCTCCATGGTAAAAACGAGGCACCCCGCATGCAGCTCCACCCCTCACCCCTCTCTCATCTAACTGCACCCCTTATCCAACTGCATTCCCCATCAACCTGCCAGGTGTGTTCTCCATGGTAAGAATGAGGCGCAGCTTGCCTAGCTGGGCGAGTCTCCTTTGGACCCTTGGTGCTACTTCACCCCTAATGCTGCTTATGCAAGGGTGCATTACAACTCCAACCCTTGTTCAACTGCACCCTTTACCCACATTTTCCCCTTATCCTACTGCATCCCTCGTCAACCTACCAGGTGTGTTCTCCATGGCAAGAACGAGGCACAGCTTGCCAAGCTGGGTGAGTGTCCCTTGGACCCTGGAGGCTACTTCATCGTGAGAGGCACTGAGAAAGTGATCCTCATCCAAGAGCAGCTTAGCAAGAACAGAATCCTCATTGACATTGACTCAAAACATGAGGTATGAGGGTGGGGGTATGAGGTGTGGGTAGGGTATTTAGGAGGGAGGGAGGTGATGGGGGTAGAGGAAGTGAGGTCGTAGAAGTGTGTTGTGGAGGGGGGGGGGGTTTGTGGGGGGGTGCACTGAGAAGTTGGTACTTATTTAAGGGCAGCTTAGCAAGAACGGGATCCTCATTGACATTGGATCAAAACATAGAGAGAGGTATGAAGATGTGATCCTAGTGCGGTTTGGGGGGACGTGTGTGGGCTGGTGTTGACAAGAGCGTCCGGAGGCAACAGCTGGGGTGAGGGGTGATGATTGTGGTGTATGTGAGGGGTCAGTTGGAAAGTGGGAAGTGTGTGTGTGGGGGGGGGGGGGGGGGGGGGGGGGGGGGGAAGAGCAATATCGTGGCAGAGGTTACCAAGCTAGGGATATGCCCCTTGAACCCTGGGGGGGGCACTGATAAGGTGGTCCTCATTGACCTTGACTTCCATGCTGAGGTACGAGGTCGGGGGTTGGGGGTGGGGTGGGGTAGGCGTGAGCAAGACAGAGATTAGATGCAGTGCATTTTTTATTTCAATAGCCCTGGCTTCGATCCGCTGCACTCGATTCCGGTGCCACCTGTCGTTCCCAAAGGTAACACTCTCCACTTATTTTCCGCATGGCTTGCGACCCGTCTAGGACTTGATGACTAGAGGCATACCAATCATTGTTGGTGTCGACACAGTGTTGAAAAATTCAAATTTGTGTGTATGTGTATTGTACATGCAGATCTGTGCTGTTATCTATCTGTACCTTCTTCCATGCCCGACGATTTTTTCGCTAATTTCTAAATTACTGCAGATCTGTGCTAGTGTCACCTCTTCCACACACGAGCGCAAGTCCAAGACCAACCTGGCGATGAAGAAGGGACGTGTGTACCTTCGCCACAATGCATTCCAGTGAGTTTTGTTTTACTTTGCGTTGGTATCGTTCGGCCTTGCTTTTTGTTTTGCATTTTGTATTGTTTCTCTTTTCTTTTATACGCTTTTTTGTTTTGTTTTGGTTACATAGAATATGAGCCCTCAGACGCTCAAGTTCTGTGGGCGGAGTTAACATGGGTAGTACAATAAACAGTACTGCACCACAGAAGGAGGGGAGCTGTCTGGTAGAAGCTGCTACGTGTAGGCTAAAGATTTACACTGCCTTTTTTTAGAGGTTTTTTACCCCAAGAAGTGGGACCCCCTGCCCAACCTTAAATAATCAAGATCAGCTCTAGATTAACAGGAGGAGCAAATTGAGATCAACACTTGATGAACTGTATAGCTGAGTATGTTTAGGGTTGTACAGCACGATATCGTGGAAATATATAAACACAAAGGGTTGTCAATGTCGTACTGGTTTTTGGGTGTATCGCATTTTATCTAATAATAGACTACGACATCGTTTTCCACTTTTCTTCGAAAATCAGTATGAGACCAAGGGGATATCCCGGCTAATAGTGGAACAACTCTGATACAGAAAAAATCAAGTCAGATGAACCAATATTGAAGAAGATTTAAAACCCTGTTGATATCGTGCTCTATGTCAAGCGGTGTATTGTCTGATATCATAGGTGTGAATGTTATGAATGTTCAAATAAGCCCAAGCTGAGGAGCGCAGGCTCCCAGGCCTGTGAGGTAGCAACTAGGTATCGCAAGCTGGTGTAGGTTGTCCCCCAGGCAGACCAATTGTGCTCCGCTGCGCAGACGAGTCCCCTCGTCACAGTGACAGCCTTCGAGGCATCTGTGGTTTGAAACCAACTCGCACCAGGCACGTGCCAAGCACATGCCAAAAATATCCCCCACACGTCAGATCCCCCCCTATCTCGGTCTGTGAGCAAGCACCAGGCTCGGCGCGATTCCAAACTGTTGAGTGGACTGATGCATTAAATATATTGCGCACACAGAAACAGGGGTGTTGCACACTGCGCAGTCAGAACTGAACCAACGGCTAATATTTGCAACCGCTCGCGCGTTCTTTCAGTTGGCTATCAGTACGACCTGTGGACGCGCAGTTCAGAAGACAAGCATGCCACTTCGCTTGCATTTGACTTACAGTTTCCAGTTATTTTAGAACGACATTAATAGGTTATCAGTTCGCTACACAGTACAATATATTGAACGGTATTACACGATAACGCAAAATGCCGTACGGTGATTATTTGCAATATCTTACTATATCATACGACAAACTGTGTCGTACGATATCGTGCTTGACAACTCTCTCTATATATATATCGTACGATATCGATATATCAATATCATAATTCTACGAGATATCAATATTGAAAGATATGTCATCCTATATGGTATGGGTGTATGACACATCGCCCCATAATCTTGGAACTAGAACAATATTGCGTATATAACAAATCCCTGACTACCTGCCGCAGGGATGACATCAACATCGTGATTGTGATGAAGGCTATGGGCATCGAGAGCGACCAGGTACGAAGACTGTATTACCCTGAACCCTTAACCATAGATGACATCAACATCGTAATCGTTATGAAGGCTGTGGGCATAGAGAGCAACCAGGTACAAATATGAATAGATAAATCAATCATACGCCTATGTTTAGGAGGCGCGACGGTGAGGGGGCTAACCCGTTTGCTTGCACTGGGGCCAACCACCGATGGGGGGGGGGGGGGGGGGGGGGGGGGGGCTGTCAACCAACACGTACGAAGACTGTTATTACCCTAAACCCTGAACTGTGGGGCCTGGATTCTCGGACCTTAATCAAATTATACAACTTAGGTGTATTGCTGTCCATCCCACATGTACATCGCTTCCAACATAAATAATTGCATCACTGGCGTCATCATTACCGTCACCGCGGCCACCAACATGGCCACCACCACAATGATAATATTTACAAAATAGAAATAATTGACGCCACCAAGGCAATCAGCACCATGACCCCCACCACCACCACGACCGCCACTACTACCACCACTATCACCACCACTACCACCACCACCACCACCACCACCACAATCAAAACATTAGCAACAAAAAAAGGGCAACCCTAGCACCCCACCAACCCACCCCCACCAACCCCACCTTGAACCTGAGTGCAGGAGATAGTCCAGCTGATTGGCTCAGATGAGGTCCTAGCATCCCTCATGGTACCTACCATCCGCGAGGCCAAAGAGCTAGGCGCATTCACACAGGGCCAGTGCCTAGACTACCTGGGATCCAAGGTATGTATTTGTGTATGGTGTTACAGTACAGGGGTAGACCAAATAGGCTAAAGGGACAACCATGATATCAAGGGGGCTTCAACTGAAAACAACTGAGCTATCTGGTATCCAAGGTGAAGCCTGGGCCCTTAGAAGCTTTAGGGAGTAATATTTGTCAGTTTGCTATTGGTCTGATGATGCTATGCGCAAAACAAGTCGCATCTTGTGTAATCCGATTTAGATTTTATCCCTTTAGTTTAACTTTGCGCAAGTCACACACACAGACACATACGTTCCCTGACCCCACCACACACACCACGCACACCACACACATATAGGTAAAGCCTGGGCCCCGTGGGTATCAAGAGAATCGTCGTAAGAGCAAGACCGACGAGGCTAGGGACATCCTGGCACACGTGGTGCTCTGCCATGTGATGGTCCATCGGTACAACTTCCAGTCCAAGCTGCTCTACATTGCGGTCATCGTTCGCAGGATGCTCATTGCCGTGCTGGACCGCTCCTTTGTGGATGACAAGGACTACTATGGAAACAAGAGGCTGGAGCTTGCAGGTGGGGGGGGGGGGGGGGGGGGGGGGGGGTCATCGTGGGTTTGGAGGATGAGGGGTGGGGTATCATCGTGGGGTTGGAGGATGGGGGGGGGGGTATCATTGTGGGTTTGGAGGAGGGGGCGTGGGGGTATCATCGTGGGGGGGGACGGTGAGATGGGGGATCATCGTAAGGGTGGGGTCATCGTTCATAGGATGCTGGTTGGGGTGCTGGTCTGCTCGTTGGTGGATGATAAGGACTGCTAAGGGAACAAGTGGCTGGAGCTTGTAGCTGGGGGGCTGGTGGAGTGAGCGGAGGGCCAGGGGCCTGGTAGGGCAGGGGGCGAGGGGTGGCAGAGGAGCAACTCCGACTCGAGAGACATGCAGATGCTATCCCATCTCCCACTAAGACCCCTGGCTTACTTGTACAACCTGTTTCTCCCCTTTGAAGGTGGTCTCATGTCCCTCCTTTTTGAAGATCTCTTCAAGCGCTTAAACTCTGACCTCAAGAGGCAAGCAGACGCCATCCTGTCTAAGGCAAACCGTGCCACACAGTTTGACATCGCCAAGTGCATCCGCACTGACACCATCACCTATGGCCTGGACAGCGCCATCAGCAGCGGCAACTGGATCATCAAGCGCTTTAGGATGGAGCGCAAGGGTGTCACTCAGGTCCTGTCCCGCCTGTCCTTCATTGTCGCCCTAGGCATGATGACACGCATCTCCAGTCAGTTTGAAAAGACAAGAAAGGTGTCAGGACCCCGTGCTCTGCACCCGAGTCAGTGGGGCATGCTCTGCCCTGCAGACACTCCGGAGGGCGAGAGCTGTGGGCTGGTGAAGAACCTGGCTCTCATGACTCACGTAACCACGGATGAGGAGGAAGGTCCCATCGCCCAAACCGCCTACACTCTGGGGGTGGAGTGCATCACTGGAATCGCAGGCTCAGACTTGCACGCTAAAGACTCCTGCCTGGTGTTCCTCAATGGAAATCTGCTCGGAGTTCACCGCCGCCCAAACTACCTGGTCAAGATGTTCAGGGAGATGCGCCGTCGAGGCTACGTGGGCGAGTTCGTGCATGTGCACCTTCAGAATGGCGCGTGCTTCATCTCATGTGATGGAGGTCGTGTGTGCCGCCCCCTCATCATCTGCGACAACGGGGTGCCGCGAGTGAAGCAAGAGCACATTACGAAGCTCAAAATGAAGGAATGGGGCTTCCAGGACTTCCTGCGACGAGGTCTCATCGAGTACTTGGACGTGAATGAGGAGAACGTGTGCATGCTGGCGCTCTATGAGAGCTTCTGCCGCCCTGGGATCACCCATCTGGAGATCGAGCCCTTCACCATCATGGGTGTGGTGTCTGGCCTCATCCCTTACCCCCACCACAACCAGTCACCACGAAACACTTACCAGTGTGCCATGGGCAAGCAAGCCATGGGTAACATCAGCTTCAACGAGTTGCAGCGTATGGACACGCTGCTGTACCTGCTGGTGTACGCGCAACGCCCTCTGCTCACCACACGAACCATCGAGTTGGTGGGCTATGACAAGCTTGGGGCTGGGCAGAACGCTACAGTTGCCGTGATGAGTTACAGTGGCTATGACATTGAGGACGCCATCGTGATGAACAAATCTAGCCTAGACCGCGGCTTTGGCCGCTGCATCGTCATGAAGAAGTACTCTGCCTCGCTGCGCAAGTACGCCAACAGGACCATGGATCGAATTGTTGCCCCCGTCTTGGCCCCTGGTCAAAAGGCCATCCCACCACGCTTCCGCCTGCTGGACAAAGATGGCATCGCATCCGTTGGGGACTACATCTCGGCGGGAGATGTGTACATGAACATCCAACGCCCAACCAACACCAGGGACCCAGTGCCTTCACAGAACATGCCAGACAGCTTCTACCGCCCTAGCCCTATGTCATGGAAGCATACGCCAGCTATGGCCGGGGAGAAGTGCATTGTGGACAAGGTCCTGCTGTCTGCCAACGACGACTCGCACTACACCATCAAGGCCATCATCCGCCACACCAGGCGGCCAGAGCTAGGGGATAAGTTCAGTTCCCGCCACGGTCAGAAGGGCGTGGTGGGGAACATCGTCCGACAAGAGGACTTCCCATTCAGTGAGCGAGGCGTCTGCCCTGATCTGATCATGAACCCCCACGGCTTCCCATCTCGCATGACGGTAGGTTATATTGCTGAGGAGAGGGAGGGGGGAGGAAGGGGAGGGGTAGAGGGAGGGGGGATGGATCGATGGATTGGCTGTCTGACTGACTGGCTGCGTAGCTGGCTGGCTGGATGTGTCGCTGGCGGGCTGACCCTATGCAGCTCAAAGGTAGCATGACACCACAAAACCACTTTTGATAAAATTCAAAACTAGCTCTCTAGAAGACACAAAGTACCCATTATTATGTTTCTTCTTCCTCCAAGGACTCTAACATTAAAATGTGCCAGGAGGGTCACACGTTGGACCCAGGGGGGGGGGGGGGGGGGGGGGGGCTCGATTTCTACCTAAGCAGGAAATAAAAGAATTTGTCTTATTAAATCAGTTATTTTCCCCTGTTCTGTTCCGGGAGGCACAATGATGATGTGTCCTGTGTCCACCTTTTTCCTATCCTCAGATTGGCAAGATGATCGAGCTGCTTGGCGGCAAGGCCGGAGTCACCATCGGCAAGTTCCACTACGGAACAGCCTTTGGCGAGCCTAGCAACTTAGCAGACAAGGTTGAAGATATCAGTGCAAGGCTGCTGGCCAATGGATTCAGCTATGGTGGCAAGGACTTCCTCACATCAGGCATCACAGGTAGGCCCTCTCTCCTTGTTTGCTTGGGTGGGGATCCCTTAGTCGGCTGCCCCTGGTTTCACATAAATCCAGACGTACATGGGAGTAAGACAGACTAGGTGTCCGTGGCGGTGGTTTATGTAAGGCGGGCGCCTAATAATTAATAAAACAAGGTACAGGACAGGGCAAGGCAGAGGAGGAGGAGGAGGAGGAGGAAGACAAGGTAGAGGACGGAGTAAGGAGGGTAAAGGAGGAGGAGGAGGAGGGCTAAGTAGAGGAGGTGGACAGAGGAGCCAAGGAGGAGGGCAGGGCTGAGTAGAGGAGAACGAGGTTGAGGACATAAGTGCAAGACTGCAGTCGAATGGATAAATAAATCCGGAGCTGGTCAAATGTGTATGATATATTGTGTATATATCATATATATAACATTATATATTATACCACCACCTCCTCACAGTATGGCCTCTGGAGGCTTACATCATCACGGCCCCATCTGCTACTCAATATACAGCACTTGCCATACTTCTCTACCCGTCAATCGACTTGGTGGGAAAAGACTATCCAAACTATTCTGCCTGTTATTCAACTAAGCAGAATATACCCTCAATACCTCTCTGCCAAAAAATACGTGTCAAGTTCCCTCTGGAACTGATCAAATGTTGGGTATAACACTTCCCCCTCTCAGGAGAGCCTCTGGAGGCAGATATCTTCATGAGGCCCATTAACTACTCAATAAAAAGCACTTGCCATACTATTTTGCCTAGTATTCAACTCAGCAGAAGACGACCTCCATGCCTCTCTTCCAAAACACCTTCCATACCTCTCTACCAAAAACCGCTGGCGACTTCCCTCGGACTCACCATCAGGCTTGTGTGTAACACAAGTGCCACATGACGTACCTGGGTGTCTTTGGAGTGCTACATTACAGCCTTTTGGGTTTGCTTGTTTGTGTCATTTGTGTATGAAAATCATTCCACTCTAGAAGGTGGGTATCCCAACACAAACCAGCGACACCGAGGATTCAGTTTGTATGGTGTTGCCACCCCTACAAAAAGTAGGCCCGCTAAGGTGCTGGTAGCACCCTGAAGGCTAGTAAGAGCACCATGGTGCTATGTAAAGACACTGTTCCTTTCCTTCAACAAATCCCTAGTCACCTTTCCCTCACAGGAGAGCCTCTGGAGGCGTGCATCTTCATGGCCCCATGTACTACTCAATATAAATCACTTATCATACTTCTCTGCCTATTATTCAACTTGGTGGGAAATGACTATCCACATTACTCTGCTTGTTATTTAAGTCAACAGAATACAACCTCCATACCTCTACCAAAAACCAAACTTGTCAACTTCCCTCTGGAACTGATCAATTGTCGTTTATAACACTTCCCCCTCGCAGGAGAGCCCCTGGAGGCGTACATCTTCATGGGGCCCATCTACTACCAGAAGCTGAAGCATATGGTGATGGACAAGATGCATGCACGTGCTAGAGGTCCCCGTGTGGTGTTGACACGGCAGCCCACTGAGGGACGTTCCAGAGATGGTGGCCTGCGCCTAGGTGAGTGGGCCCAACTATAAAGTCCCAGTGGTCACCCTCTTCAGCCTTTACTGCCGGCAGTACGCCTGTCTTACCAAGATCGATCCTGGATTGAGGGGCGGTAAATAGATTTAGGTTTTCACTCCAAACTATTTTTAGTACTCTGTAGTATGGTTTGGCAATTCCCATTAACCAAAGTGGCTACCCCTGGAAATGTACATACATACAGTATGCGGGGTGAGCAAACACGCAATCATGAGGCACATTATATGCACCTGTTAAAGGGCCCTGTGTGGTGTTGACACGGCAGCCCACAGAGGGACGCACTAGAGATGGTGGCCTGCGCCTAGGTGAGTGGGCCCTGTCTATTGGTTTGTGCTTTAGACGCCAAAAGGTAGTTTGAAGTTTTGGTTATTGTCCTTCCTCTTGTCCTGGTCCTCGTCCTGGTACTGGTTATTGTTGCTGTTTCTGTTGCAGTCCTTGGTAGCTCAAACCGTGACCTGACCAGGTAAACCAGACCATAACATTCTCAATAAGCTCAATTACATAACATTACATTATGTTACCATGTCCAGGCCACAGATGACCCAAAACAAGCCCGCTCCACAACATCAGGGGTGGGGGGGTCTTCCGACACTTTTTTCGTGCGACGCGTTGCTGCATCTCGATGCATGGGTCTGGCTAAAGTAGACAGAAATAACCCCTCAAACCACCCGGGCTCCTAGCTCTGCGGGGTTCAGGAGGCAGCGCGTCGCACTGGGGTCGCACTGATTCCCTCAATTTGCGACGAGTTGTACACACAAAAACAGTTTCTTCCGACTATCCACAAGATCACGAGGTACACGCGATAAAGCAATGATACAAACAAGCAATAGAGCAATTATACAAGCAAGCAATAAAGCAATGATACAAGCAAGTTAAAAAGCAATTAGACAAGCCGGCAATAGAGCAACGATACAAGCCAAGCAATAAAACATTGATACAAGCAAACAGTAAAGCAATGATACAAGCAAGCAATCAAGTGATCAAACAAGTAAGCAATAGAGCAGTGATACAAGCCAGATATCGAGCAATGATACAAGCAAGCAATCAAGTAATTAAACAAGTAAGCAATAGAGCAGTGATACAAGCCAGATATAGAGCAATGATACAAGCAAGCAATAATACAATGATACAAGTAATAGAGCAATGATATAAGAAAGCAATACAAAAATCATACAAGCTAGCAATAAAGCAATGATACAAGCAAGCAATAATACAATGATACAAGCCAAGCAATAAAGCAATTTTACAAGCAAGCAATAATAAAGCAATGGTACAAGCAAGCAATAGAGCAATGATACAAGCAAGCAATAAAGCAATGATTACCTTTCTTCACTGTACCCGGTGAGATGGAGCGTGACTACCTCATCTCAGGGTACCTAGAATAAATGATATTAATGCCTTGTATATATGCATTGTAATGCTGCAAGCAATAACGCAATGATAACCCTGCTCCACTTTACCAGGTGAGATGGAGCGTGACTGCCTCATCGCATACGGCTCCAGCATGTTGCTGCTAGAGCGTCTCATGATCAGTAGTGATCAGTTCGAGGTGCATGTTGACACCAAGTCTGGCCTGCTGGGTTACTGGGACGCCAACCGCAACTGCGCTATGTCGCCCATCACTCGTTCCTCGGAGAACATGGCAACCATGAAGATCCCCTACGCTTGCAAGCTGCTGTTCCAGGAACTTCAGAGCATGAACATCATCCCTCGGCTTAAGTTGCAAGAGCTGTAGGTGCCATAGGAGCTATGGCGCGTACAGCAATATGCGGACCACCTCAATGTGGCCATTCTGTGCTGCCATGAGTGGAATCCCCCAAGCTGCTGTTCCAGGAACTCCAGAGCATCATCGTCATTCCTCGGCTCAAGCAGCAAGGGCTGCAGCTTCTAGACGAGTATGAGTGGAATCCCACAGGATCCCCTGTGCACGTAAGCTGCTGCCATAGAAACTCTAGAATCTAGAGCATGCACATCATCCTTCGGCTTAAGCTGCAAGAGCTGGAGCTGGTGGATTAGGTGCTCGCTCTCCAATCGCATTCTCAAACCCACACCTCCTAAGGGGGTGAGACATACATACATACATACATAAATGGCTGAATAAATCACCGAAAGAGCATGCTCATAGTCTGACTGAAGATAGAGCTCGGGCCAACTTATATCCCTTAGGCTAGAGAGCTAGGGCCAACTCGCATCCCTGGGACTAGAGAGCTAGTACAGCCAACGCACATACCTTCGAGATTATGACAAGGACTGCTGTAAGGCTACGGAGCTAGGGCTTACGCACATCCCTCGGACCAACTCACAGCTGTCAGGCTACAAATATAGGTCTTACTCGCATACCTGGGACTGGAGAGCTAGGTCTTACTCGTGGCCCTTGCTCAAGAAGTAGGGAGCTAGGTAAGGCCCGCTAACTTTCCTTAGTCTAGAAAGTAAGGGTAGACTGGTGGTCCTATTTCAAGACCTTGATAGCTAGACAGGGCCAGCTTACTGCCCTTATACTTGAGATCTAGGGCTGACTCAGAAGGTTTGGTTTGGTTACATGGTCTCTCAGCCATCAGGCTGCTCACCGTCTGCGGGCAGAGTAAACATGGGCAGTTAAAGACTGCTACGCCACACTCTTGATTACAGAACAATTCACAAAGGCCAACTCTCGCATCGCACAAAGTAGAGAGCAAGGGCCCAAATCCATCTGACAGTAGATCCACCACTGGTGCTTGCTACCTTGGATTGGATGGGGACATATTTGTCAGCCAAGTTGAACTTGGTTTTCAGCCAACTCTGGGCGGAAAACTAAGCGGATTAGACAGTTATAGACTCGTCCAGGTCCTGATTACATTATCTATCACTCTATCAGCCTTCATTCCTTTAGGCTTCTCGTTATATACGGGGGGGAGGGGGGGGGGAGTGTGCAGTATACCACTCCTACACCCCACTGAACATTTCGTGGGACATGATTTGGGAGAATGGCTTTGTTATCCATACATCATTTCTTGTTCTCTTTGCCAGCCTTGTCTTCATCCAAGTTCACATGAGCACATGACCTCCCCGTGTGTGTATGTAAGTCAGAATCAAGCATCTTGACCTCGAACTTGGGTACATGTATTAAAACTGCTCGCCGTCTTTGGCAGAAACGTCAACGTTTGAAACTCTATCATCAAAATATATTTGATCCATTATATGCATACAACCGAGGGGGGGGCAAGAATAAAGTTGGCAGACCGCATGTTCGGAAGTTGTTATATTGACCCCTGGACCCCCCCCCCCCCCCACCCCCCCCCCCCCCCCCCCCCCTTTAAGGCCTCATATCTGAACACCCAGACAGTATAACATAGTGAAAGGGGGGTCCATGAGCATCATCTCGTCCAGGCCTTTCCAACAATACAACCAAAAGATTCAAATATCAAGTTTGGACAAAGTTTTATTTATATTTCAGTATTTTTACAACTTTCTTGAGCGCTCGGCAGTCGTCCGCACCCTTGGAGGAGATCACTAAGGTATGTAAAGGACTGAAGGCGCTATTTATCTGTCTACCGTATCTAACTTTATCATCATCATTATCATGGCTTAATCGACTCAACTTGTATTCTGGAGCCTGATGGTCTGCTCGGGTGGTGTGTGTGTGTGTCTGGTGTGTGTGTGCGTGTGTGTGTGTGTGTGGTGGTGGTGGTGGTGTGTGTGTGGGGGGGGGGGGGTGGGGGGGTGTGTGTGGGGGGGGGGGGGGGGGGTCCACTGCTTTAGGAACCACCTCGTAGGGGACCAGAGTTCAGAACGCGCCTCCAAACGCGTTGCGCGCGCGACTTTTTCGCGGCCAACTGCCGCTCGTGCGAAGCTGGGCGCGAAGGTCTGGGTGACGTCCAGCCTGGCGTCCAGCCTGGATGTACCTTTCAGGAGATCCACCTATTACACCCTGCGTGTAACTTACTAACGAATGCAGATTCGCACTCCTCTCGTCGAGACGTACTCATTGGTGTACCTCACGCTCGAAAATTCGCACTGGCAAGAAAGTTACACGAGGTACAAATAAAATTGGGGAAACGGTCGAGCCCCCCCTCCCCCCCCCCCCCCCCCCCCCCCCCCCCCCCCCCCCCTAGGGGGGGGCTAGCAGCTTGTTTCCAACCAGTTGGAGATCCGGTTAAGGATTGTGTTTCGGAGGGTTTAGACTCGACCTCTAACCGGACCCTTAACTGGTTGGAAACATTCCACCAGTTAAGCAGTCTTTTGCATCTGGCCAGGTCATCTCAAAATGGATCAACGTGTCAAATGCGCAGCGCAGCACTTCCTCGCTATCCAGACGCTGATTTCAGCGTTTATCCCGCTCCTTGCCGCTGCTGCCCGCTTCAAGAACATGAGGAGGAGGCAGCGGGAGGATGTCCTGGCTAGAGTTCGCGAGATCGAGAAGGTAAATCCCTTTGTGCTGAGAAAGATCAGTCGAAAATTGCGTGGCAGGGACGGTGCCCTGCTGCTGCGAATCCATCTTGGTGAAACCGTGCGATCAATGATGAGTGTCCGAAAAAGAAAGAAAGGATGCGGCACTCCAAAGCAGCATGATTTTTAAGAGGCGCGCGCCAATTTCGTGACGTCACCAGATCTAATGCAACAACCGAATTTAACCGCCCCTTAACTTTCTTCAACGGCGGGGGGGGGGTGCGCCGTTGCGCTAACCGGGGCAGTTGGTCTTTATTGCGGTTTTCATTTATGTCGTCAGTAGTCCGAATGTAGCTGTGTAGCTGTGTAGCTGTTTAGCCGGGCAGCCGGCGTCAAAACCGGTCAAATTCAAAACTCCTCGGAACGAGACAAAACTCCTCGGACTATCATATTAGCGCTTTTCTCCCTGTGCCTTCTCATTGCATCCCCTCTCATCACGAATGATGGATGTAAATATTTGTAAGCAACGCAGTCCGTACTCTATCGACCTTTGCGAGCGAGTGGTGCAAGGGGGAAACAAGAGAGCGTCAGAGTATCGCATGAGCGTGAGAGTGTTCCATTCCAAGGGCTACGCAGGCGTTGGGTTGCGCAGGGGAACAACGGAACAAGGGGTTTGATTTGCAAGAGGGCTACGGGGCAGCACGGAAGCAGGGTAACCTCAGACTGCTAATAATCGCACCAAGCAGGAAGCCTCGCTGAAAATTCCAAAGCGTGACGGAACCACATGAAATACGATGGCTAAACTATGACAAGGCAACAAGTGCGCTAGGGTAACACGAAGCCATCATAAGCATGATGAGGAAGCCTGTGGCCATCATCTACTCGCTAAGTGGCTCACTATGGCTCACAACTCGTACAGACTAAGTGCGAGCGCTGAAGATGCGTCAATTGATACCCGCACCACGAAGGATGCTACAGAGAGGCGTATCAATTGCAAACAGCACGTGCAAGCCCTGAGGGAGCGAAAATGACTCTAGGTTGGTGCTAGTAACTCGCTATGGCTCAAAACTCGAACTGGCGAATTGCGACTGCTTCTTCCGGTATGCCACATATGCTAACCCAGAACAATGCTAATCAGACATGTAGCAATCGCAAAATGCAGCATGCAAGCAAGGAGCGGGAGCCAGATGTTGGGGTCCTGGCTCTAGCTAGATCTAGAGCCCTTAGTATTTGGTTGGCCTTGCGCGGCCCAGGTTAGAGAATACCGCGCAACGGAAGTGGACAAGGCATCCTAGAAGGCACAGGAAGAAAAACGCTAAAACGAAAGTCCGAGGAATTCTGTCTCGAGGAGTTGTGAATTTGACCGGTTTTGGCGCCGGCTACCCGGCGTAAACAGCTACACAGCTACACAGCTACATTCGGACTACTGACAGCCTGTTTCCATAAGACCAGGTTACGGTTATGGATAACCCCGCAAACTGTAGTGCGGCAGTACTCGTAACCCGTGTTCTAGCCAGCTTCCTGTCGCGTGCCCCCGCTGTACAATTTAGTGTTTCCGATTGTCCCTGAAATCTGGGTTATGGGAAGACCTACCCTGGGTTATGTGATCGTTAAATCAGTTGTTCGACAGCGTGGAAGCGTTGGATTATTTACTCGCCGGCTTGCCTTTCTTGTCTTCAAACGTCTCGCAATGGACGAGTTCATGTTCTGGCTCCAAGTCGTGGCCCCCGTCCTGTTCCATTTCGCTACCATATCCCAGGAGCGTTTGCTTTTTGAAAATAGGAAGAGACGCCATTTTGAGCTGGAAACGCAGCGAGATCTGTACCAGGTGCGTTGCTCGTTACTGATAAGTAGCATTTGCGCACGAATCTGAATTTGCCCCTGATCTCATGCTTTCCAGATCCTCCTGACGCTTCTGGGCCCAAGGGGCTACGCAAGGAGGGATGGAGTTGATTGGGGAATTGAAGGGTTCGCGCGGGACTGCGCGATCTATACGATTGTAGCGCTCGCGCTCAACTCCACATGATGGCCGCAAGTGACCGCTGCGGGTTTAATTGCCAGCGTGGAACCATGGCCGATCGGGGTTACAATTAACCGTGGGGGGGGGGGGGGACGGTTCAGCGTAACCCCAATCTGCACCGGCACGTCATAAAATTTTGCCGGAAAATGGTGTACAAGTCGGTCGAGCGAAGTACAAGTTTTTGAGGGTTTCCGATTGCCGAGGACGGTTATGCTCCATAACCCGGTCTAACCCTCAATTGGAAACATGCTGTGACAGCATAAATGAAAACCGCTATAACCGGACCTCAACTTTTTGTGTTTCCGACCAAACACCGGATAGCGCCGAAAATAACGAATTTAACCGCCGCTTAACCGGACCTCCAACTGGTTGGAAACAAGCTGCAGGGCACGGCACGTCTCGAAAACCCGTGACTATCCTGAGGTCACGTGTGCGCATCGATCGCATCAATCTAAACGCGCACATAATTGTAATTTGAACCCCTTATGCATAAAATGGATTCAATTCTCCTATCGATCACAAGTGTTCTCGCTGGACGTGTTGGGTCCTAGGGGGGCCTAAAAACAGAGTTCGACTTGGAGCTCCACTGCGCGCTTCGAGGAGCTCCATGGCGCGCAATCATCTAAACACGTTATATTAAGTTATTCTGGTGGCTGCTAGCCGCTTGCCACTGCTAGGAGACGAAGACCCAGTACTTGGAAAAAGTACGAATCCCCTCTTGCAATGGAATTCGTAGTGATGCGCGGCCTAATTTCGCGCTGCAACTATCCATAAGGCCTATCTGAAGCATGGCGATCCACCGTCAGGACCTGTTTCGCCGAGTTTGTGGGCTAGGAATCGACCTTGTACCACAACTGCCAACCTTGGACCTTAGCGCGAGCCCATCTGGCTCTGTAGCATATGTGTTCGTACTTTTGACTGTACTGGCTCTGCCTGTTGTATCTCAAAACTGCATGGCCCGATCGGTCCAATTTTTGGACAGCGTTTTGGAGGGCACCTAACGGAGGTATGCAAGCCTTCAAAAAGCAGTCCTGTCCTAAACTGTGTAGCTTGATCTTGGTGGGCAACATGGGTGTCTAAAAGCATGAAATCAGTGTACAGTGCGCCCCATTTATAGAAAACGCCCCCTGTAGTTTTCCGGAGTGTGTGAGCACAGAGACGAGGGGAAGACGGTAAGGATAAGATCTTTAGTGTTAGATAAGCATTCGATCAATGCGCTAGGAGGAAGTACTGAGATGGCGCGGCACCTCAGGGTACCGGCATCAGAGTCCGTGCCATAGCTGGCAGCGGCATCGCAGTACAGTGCAGCAGGGAGGTAGTCCTGTGCACTCTAAGTCACTCTAGGTGAACCGGTGAAACCCGGTGAATAACATCCCCCCCAATTCCTGGTATTCTTCATTCTGAAGAATTCCGGGAATTAGAGGAGTTAAAAAACTAGAGTGACAATTAAAAACTATTATGGAGGTACAATGCATTTGTAACCCATCAGGCTTGTCAAGGAGTTAATGATAAAATGATACCGGCTGTGGCGAGGCAGGCTGGCAGAGCAAAGGTGGGTTTCATGTCTAAAGAACTCTCAATCACTGATCTAGGCTGGCAGCTTAAAGGGCTGCCATGGAGGTACAGACTTAAACTGGATAGAAGAGAGCAGCCAGTCATGGTGCAATCAATCAATATCAAGGAAAGGTCTGCGGGATCAGGCTCGGGCCTGTCAGGAGGGTGCTGGGGTGAACTCCTAGGAGCTGCAAGGAGGCTGCAGGGCATACTACTATGGGCTGCAGGGAAGCTGCAGGGAATGATTCAAGATGGCATTGCACATTAGCAGATGTCTTCAAAGAAATGTCCGTCTACTAAAGTAGCTGGCCCTGATAGGAAGCTGCAAAGGGGCAGCAGGCTAGATTGCAGGGAAGCTGCTAGGAAACTAAAAGGAAGCTGCAGATAGGCTGCATGCTAGGGTGCAGAGGGGCTGCTGTGGGGCTGGAAGGAAACTGCCAGGCTTGGTTAAGGCTTGTGGAGATAACCTTGGTTACGAGAAGGGCATGATGTCTGGACTAGTCCCCCCATAATTTGGGTTGTAGCTGGATTGCTTGTAACCTAAATTAAAACGCAGACATCTGGTAGAGACTAGGATTATTCTAAATTCAAAATTTGACTGCCTGTGAAGGTACATGGGGCAGTACAGGTGGCGTACAATCTAATAAATTCTAGAGTGTTCAGGTCTAATACAACAGATGGGGAGCAATGTTTTAACTACTAGGTGCCTGGCGTGCTGGGGAAGCCGTCAAGGGCAAGCTGATGGCGGACTTGAGCTAGGAATGCTGCAGGGTAACTACAAGGTGTCAGCAGCTTGGGGCTGCGAGGTAGCTAGGGTCGCTGCAAGGGCACTAGGGGCGGATAAGAGAATGCAGGGACGGTAGGGACTGCTGGTGCTGTTGGGGCCTGCTGGGTCATTGCATATCAATGTAATCTTAACTATGACAGCTGCAGGGAATACAAGGGCTGCAGGGAATACAACCGATGATGTCTGTGCTAGGCTCCCCCATAATTTGGGAGTGAAGGCTAAGTACTGAAATGCTAAATTAGAATCGGGCAGGCATCATGTTGTCACCATGAAAACATCAAAGGGGTAGAAGCTTGAACAGCACGTGGCTAAGTATATGTGGCAGTACGGGGCAGATCAAGAATTATTTCCTAGAGTGTTCATTACTAATTATTTAACAGATGGTGGGGATTATCAAATCGCACTATGGAACTATGCCATGAGGTTGACTATGCACTTGAAGGTACATGGAATCTGCAGGTCGCTAGTGCTGTACAGCACTGCAGTGTAGTGCAACAGTACTTCTGTACATCAGCACATCACGATTGTACCGTACAGCACTTCAATCTGTGCAGTACAGTACATCAGGCTGTACATCAGTGCATCAGGATTATGTTGCATGCAGATGAAAATCAGCTCACGAGGGTATCGCTCATGCTTATATCTGCATGCAAGAATAGGTCACATCACATGATGCATTGCAGTGTAGTGCAGCAATACTTCTGTACATCAGCACATGGGCAGTACGTTAGTGCATTACAGTTCAGTGCACAGCAATTCAGTACAGCAGTGCATTACACATGGGTTGTACATTAGTACCGTACAGCACCTCAATCTGTGCAGTGCAGTACATCTGGCTGTACATCAGTGCATCCGGAATATGTTACACGCAGATGAAAATCAGCTCACGAGGGTATCGCTCATGCTTATATCTGCATGCAAGAATAGGTCACATCACATGATGCATTGCAGTTTAGTGCAGCAGTACTTCTGTACATCAGCACATGGGTGCACAGATGCATGCAATGCATAGGTCAGTCCCCTTGTCTGTACATCAGGACATTTCCCTTTCATGCTATATACCTCCCCATGTTCCCCTTCACAAGTGTGTCCTTCATCCGATACCCACAAGGATGCATGGTCGCTTGCATGTCCTGTGGTGGTAGCGTGGGAAGGGCAGGTGGGGAATGCCTTGGAGGGCAGAGGTGAGTGGAAGGTGGTGTGATCTGATGACAGTTATCATGTCAGGAGTGGGGCTGACAGTATGCCAGGTGGTGGTGATGTTGCTGTGCTTAGTGGGAGTTGGTTCTTCATCACTAGAGCAGGATGGGGATGTGGATGTGGGAGCATAGGTGTTCATGTCCCCCCCATGCAAGTCATTAGAGACATCAGGAGGGAGGACAGATGCGTGTGTAGGGATAACTGCAGGTGAGGGAGCACGTGCAAGTTCGGCTGCTTGTGATAGCAATTCCCCCCCATGCAAGTGGTCAGATCTGTCCCCATCATCATTGTGGACAGATTTGTTGTCCCTAGCAGATGTGGCAGCAGGGATGCACAAAGATGCTGGAGGGACTAGATCAAATTCAGGTTGCAATGATCTGAGGTGGTTGGTCGCAATGCGGTCTCTCTGCCTATTTAGGAAGAAGGCAGGCGATGTATGTACAATGATTCCTTTACCACAGGAGAAGTCAATCCACTCCATTTTTCTATGTCCATGATTCAGTACATGTACTCGAGCACGTTCTCCTTCGTATTTGACTTCGCACAAGGCAAGTGCAAGGGAAGTAGAATTGGCAGAATAGAATACAAGGCCTTCAAAGTGGCTAGGAGGTGAAGAATCATCAGGGATCCCATTCATGCAATCCTGAAACCAATGTAGGTGGCCTGACGGGGTCCCAAACATTCTTTCAAGGTGTGGAAGGATCAGTTGGGGATGAGAAAAGAGATGGTCTACATCGGCTAGGATTCGTGGGGATAGGTGTGCAGCAATGATGCAAAGCCCCGTAATGAGTTCATTACAGTCACCTAGCCTATCGGTAGCCATGTCCAGCTCGTCGTTGATGTAGTTCTCCCATAAGAACCAGTCAGATTTAATTCCAGTAAATAGCATGAAGCAATCCTTGTCAAGTAGGCCCACTGTAGGGATTCTTCACGCAGTCCTTGGGAGAGGCAGGAGGAAGAATGAGGGATAGGCGACAGTTGGAATTAAACCAGCGACGTGGCCATCGGCGATCTGGAGGTGCCTCCCATCAGGCGTTCAGCCGGATAAGATCCGTCGGGTGTGGCCACAGAGCAGGATGGGTGGCGTTGGGGGCGTTGACAGAGGGGGTTATTGGAGCGGCGGAGAGGAGGGGGGGGGGGGGGGGGGGGGGGGGGGGGGGGGGGGTGGGGGGGTGTTGGGTTGGGGGGGGGGGGGGGGGGGGGGGGGGGGGGGGGGGGGGGGGGGGGGGGTTTTGGTTGCGGTTGGCGTTGTTGTTTTTTGTTGGTTTTTGTTTGTGTTTTTTGGGTGGTGTGGGTGTTTGAGGGGTGGGGGGATGTTCTAGTTAACCTGTGATGAGGATTCTGTGAGTTTGGAAGCGAAGTAATGGTGAGAGATTGTGAATAATTGGTGAAAAATTGTCGAATCAACTTGGTCGTTTGGGAAAAGATTGGAATCCGGTGGTGGGAGTTGGGCGAGTTGGAGGTGGAGTGCCAACTTGGGAGATGATCTGTAGAGAATGATAAGGTCAGAGTGGTTGAGGAGTGTCTGCGTTGCTTACGCAACGGGGTAGGAGATGGGGAAGGGGTGGTTGGGGCGCAGTGGATGTTAGAATGGTTTGTCAGGGGGGGTATGACGGGGGGGTGGGGTGTGCTGGACTAACAAGAGGCCAACCGCTTGCAGCTTTATGCTCAATGGAGTCAGAATCAATCCCCTGATATCGCGATAGAGACCGCACAGAGTGGTTCCCACCGGGAGGTTCTTGTCGGGTGAGCTTTCTTCACTCCTTTCAATTGATTCACTCCGTGCAACAACAATCAAAATGCCCTTCAGCTCGGAATACCGTCGAGCAAGGACAATCTAAAGCGAAGGGACCATGACCTGTGATTTTCCGGAGTGTGTGCAGAGCACAGAGACGAGGGGAAGACGGTAAGGATAAGATTTTTAGTGTTAGATAAGCATTCGATCAATGCGCTAGGAGGAAGTACTGAGATGGCGCGGCACCTCAGGGTACCGGCATCAGAGTCCGTGCCATAGCTGGCAGCGGCATCGCAGTACAGTGCAGCAGGGAGGTAGTCCTGTGCACTCTAAGTCACTCTAGGTGAACCGGTGAAACCCGGTGAATAACACCCCCAGTAAGCATCACATGGTATTAATATATTTATGGGGCATTGGTCTGCCAAGTGGCCGAGGAGCTGGTCGCAAAATAGATGCGGCTTGTAGCTTTTTGCTGTGTTTATGAGGGAATATAGACGACCGCTATATGTGAAAAGCGAAGGGGATTTTTGTAAATGTGTGCCCACATATCTACTAATTAGGGATGTATTTCATTAATACGCAGTAAAAACAGTATCAAGTTATATCTCTGCATCAAAGAGGCAAAAAACTGTGTTGTGAGTCCATTTACGCCATTTTGGGCCATTTAGAGCCAAAAACCTTGTTCATACCTCACAAACCATGTTTAGGGCCCGTAGGGCCATTGTGGTAATACCTCAATGGGCTCACAGCTCAGTAACATGTAATAAAAAGCTGTCTAGGAGATGTTCAAGGCACTTTAAATGCCACATCCCGCATTTTAAGCCCATTTTGGGCCATTTTCTAGGCCATTTGGGCCTCCCACACTTAGTAAAACTTTGTTTTTCTCCATTTCCAATTCTGAGTCGAATTGTCGACCGAACTTTGTAAAAAAATAAAAAACATTTTTCCTGCAAAACAAAAGTGCCCCCCTTTTTTGTCCATGTTTGGGGGCCTAGATGAGGGCTTGGGACAATCCTCTCCGAACTTTTGAGCATAGTCAGAGCTTGATATACACATAAATATTCATCCTACATAAAATTTAGAGCGGAGAGGATTGTCTCGTCCCTCCGTTCAGCCATCCCCTTGTAAGGGTTTCGGCTGTGGTGCAGCCCCCCCCCCCCCCCCCCCCCCCTCGTATCTCGGCCGCCCGTGGGTGTATAGACACGATTTTTTTTGTATCGACTATTGCTCGCGGTTCTCTATCCATATCGAACATGCGGTACGAAATCTTTTTCCTTGCCCCCCCCTCGCATGCAACCATTAAAAATATAAGCAAGCGACTCTGGATTATCTGCGTGCACGGTTTTTGCAAGGTACTCTCTGTTCTAGACCGGTTCTCACGGTCCAGCTAGAGTGTCTTAGTGCGCCAGGCCCTCCGCCTGGAAGCTTCCGTTGTAGTGCCTCTGCCCGATAGGGCCAGCACCTAGCGGCGGCAGTACCCTGAGGTACTGTCGTCTTTCTCTTCTTATACCTGCCATGTCGCCTGACATGCTATCACGCTTGTAAAGCACACGCCCTAGTCGTCCATTCCCTGTGTCAGTTCTCACGGTAAAACACTCCGGAAAGCTAAAGGTTATGGCTCATCATCGCCGTCGCGTCTTCCACTGCAACAGATTTGAGCACATCAAAGTCTGTCAAATTGTCCGTAGATCCCGAGCTCCCGCGCATCTGCAGTGTCTTCAATTGTTGCTGGCGCAACACCCGAAGAAGAGGATCTCAAGCCCAGAAAACTTGTCATCGCTTAGGCACCTCCCGCTGTATAACACCAGTACGTTGCCCCGCAACAACCCCCCCCCCCCCCCCCCCCCCCCCCCCCCCCCCCCCCCACTGCGTCTACCCATCAGTTCCCCTCTCCTCCCCTCCCACCATCTCCTATAACCGGTAACACCCGTCGGCCTCGCAAGCCCCCCCCCCCCCCCCCCCCCCCCCCCCCCCCCCCCTCCAGTCCCAGACCCATCGAGCACTCCTCCACAATGGATGCACCATCGGCTACCACCGCTACCGCGTTCGCTCTGTGGATCAAGGACATCTCTAAAGATCTTAAGGTGATGGAGGAATCGAATTTAGACCTGCCCTTACTTATCCCAAGTATACTACAGAGCTAAGATCTTCATTTTAACCCAGATGTCCCCAGCCTTCACAGATTACAGTACTGTCGTTCACACATGTCTACATATCTCATCTCCTGGCTCAAAGATGTTTATGCAGACTGGTATTTTGAGCACGTCAAGGACCCTGAAACAGATCCTTTGCCATACCCGTGGATCACAATCCCACCCCTTTGCAAAAGACCCACAGATCATGTTTTCTTAGAGCCTCTTGAAAGACCCTGCACAAGGCCTAGAAATCAAACCTCCCAGACAGATGACACACCCAGTACCCACTATGCTCTCTATGCAACAAAGCACACCCGTCGCATATACAGAAACTGGATCATGGACACAGGTGCTACCTCCCACATGACTGGGGACCCAAGTCTCTTCTATGACATCAAAGACATAGATCCTATAAAAGTCCTGACTGCATCTGGCCACACCTACATTACCAAGTCTGGCACAGCCCTCATCAGAGGAGAAAATGGGATACTCCACAAACTCCTCAATGTCCACCTCAATTCAAATCAGAACACACCCAATTTGTTCTCCATGGCATCAGCTATCAGAAACAACTCCAATATGGAAATACAATTCAACTCTCATGAATGCACCATGACCATCAACTGCGAAGTTCTCACCTCAGGATCAAAGAAACGTAGCCTCTACCTAGTCCCCGTTGTCAAAGCTGATCCTACACTGATCAGAGGATCAGAGTACAAAACAGGTGTAGCTCTAGCAGCCGTTTCTAGAAAAAGTCCTATGACAGCTGAACTCCAACACATCAGACTAGGACACCTAGCATATAGTTCTTTAGCAAGGATGGCTTCAGAAGATATGGTCATTGGAAACGATATCGCCCCTTCTGCATTCAACAAAATGAGAAAACAAACCTGTGAAATCTGTGTTCTCTCTAAAATGGACAAGAATCCCTATCCCACTTCCCATACCAGAGCTACCAGACCCATGGGCATCATTCACATTGACATGAGTGGAAAGGTGAAAATCCCTGGCCTCAATGGAAGCCTCTACTTCCAAGGCATTCTAGATGAATACTCCAAATACTCCATTGTCACATTCCACAAGACCAAGGATGCAGTAGCCAGTGCAACCATCACAGAACTTGAACGGTATGAAGTCCTCACCCATAACCAAATAGGGACCATTTTCTGTGACAATGGATCTGAATACATCTGCACTAGATTCAAAAACTGGTGCAAAAGAAAAGGAATAACCCTCAACTTTACAGTCCCAGGTAACCCATCAACCAATGGTGCAGCAGAACGCCTCAACAGAACTCTGCATGACAGATCCACAGCACTCCTCCTTTTATCCAAATTCCCCAACAGGTACTGGGCAGAAATGGTCAAGAATGCAAGCATCCTCAGGAACCTCTCCCCTACCTCTGAATCTAATAAAACCCCTTACGAAATGTTCCATGGAACCAAACCTAATATTGACCACCTCAGGACCATTGGATGCACAGCATATGTCCATGTGCCACCTAAATCAAGATCCTTCAAGTTCTCACCCTCAGCAAAAATCACCAGACTTATTGGATACTCAGAATCAAGAAAAGCCTACAGAGTAGTAGACTCTTCCCACAGGATTTTTGATGCCAGAGACATCACCTTCAATGAATTTGAGAATTTAGCAGGACAAAAAGGATTCCCAGGTGCAGATGTTATGGTACTAGGAAACTATGAAGAAGATGTCCCAATAGAAGCTGATGATGACACTATCCCACCTGTCCCACCTGTCATCACCCCATCTGAACTCAAAGACATGTAATTCTACCAGGCCAGACTTGCCAGGATACAAGCCAACCCTCCCATGTGGGGCTCCCCAGATGGCCTATCTTCCAATCCTGATACAGTGTACCAACCTACCCTTACAGCACCCAGCCTCATGCCAGCAGCCAGTGCACCCACTCATAACACTGTAGAACAAGGAGCTGAACACAACCCTCACCAAAATCCACCAACAGATCCCACCAGCCTCACCATTCTACCAAACCAAGAGCTAGCTACCCCTCCCAGCCCTGACATTTCACCACCACCAGAAGTAGACTCCTCTCTAGTTGAACCCAGGAGATCTGGCAGAGACAGACACTCACCCAACTTCCTAGCTTTCCTAGCTGCAGACCAAGTTATCATTCCTAAAAATGAGAAAGAAGCACTCTCTGGTCCCCAAGGTAAAGAATGGAAAGCTGCTATGCAAGAAGAATTAGTAGCACTTGCAGAAATGAACACCTGGTCTCTCTCAGAACTCCCCTCAGGATCTAAAGCAATAGGAACCAAATGGGTATTCGACATCAAACAATAAGTTGATGGAGAGATTGTCAGATACAAAGCAAGGGTAGTAGCCAAAGGATATGCCCAGCGCCCAGGCATGGACTATGATGAAGTTTTTGCTCCTGTTGCCAAACATGCTACCATCCGTAACATCCTCTCCATGGCAGCAAACCCCAAGGCATACCTAGCACAGTTAGATGTCTCCACTGCATTCCTCAATGGCATAGTTGAAGAAGAACTGTACTGCACCCAACCACCTGGTTTCGAACAAGACCACAGAGTCTGCCGCATGTGGAAATGCCTCTATGGCTTAAAGCAGGCATCCCGCCAATGGTACCTCAAAGTCAAAGAAGATATGACTGCTATAGGATTCAGAGAAGTAGATGTAGATCAAGGCCTGTTTGTGCTACCTGGCCCAGCCCACAAACCTATAATCTGGGTTCTTCTCTGGGTTGATGACTTCCTCATGCTTTCCTTTGACAAAGGCATCCTAGACAAGTACAAGAACACCATCATGCAGCTGTACAAAACTAGAGACCTTGGTGACCCTTCTGTCTTTGTTGGCTATGAAATTACAAGGAATGCATCCACTGGCACCCTACACATCTGTCAGTCCAGATTCATCCAGGATCTCCTTCGTGCCCACAACATGCTTCCCGAGCCCAACAGCACCAGGTTCCCTGTGCCTCTCCTACCAGATGCCCCCCTGCCCTATGCTGACAAAGACACCCCAGACACTGGCCTTCCCCTTGCCCAGATTGTGGGCTATCTCAACTACCTTGCAGTCAACACCAGGCCTGACATTGCCCAAGCAGTCAACAGATTGGCAAGGCACAGTGCACACTCACTGCATGATCACATGGAAGCTGCCACTGGTATCCTCAAATACTTGTCCAACACACCAGACCATGGCATCACCTACACCTTCTCCAACAAGCCCCTCATTGGCTACTGTGATTCTGACCATGCTGCCTGCCCCATCACAAGAAAGTCCACAACAGGTTTTGTATTCCTCAACCAAGGGGGAGCAATCTCATGGGCATCCAGGATCCAGGCATCTGCTACAGCTCTGTCCACAACAGAGGCCGAGTTTATGGCAGCTACCTCTGCAGCCCAAGAGGGAATGTGGTTGAGAAAACTACAACACTCTGTCACAGGCATAGTTCCCCCTGCTCTCACCATTAATGGTGACAATCAAGCTGCACTCAGTGCCTGGAACCAGGAGAAGCTGTCCTCCAGACTGAAGCACAAGGAGACCAGGTTCTACTTCCTCAAAGAGCAGTCCAAGAAAGAAGGCATCAAACTGAACTGGATACCCACTGCTGCCAACATGTCTGACATGCTCACCAAAGCTCTGCCCAGGGCCAAGTTCTGTGACTTCAGAGAGAAGATTGGCTGCATTGGCAAGCTCAAGATGGAATAACTCTAGAAGCTCTGATCAAGCACCTTTGATCTGATATCATTCATATTCTTGATCATGGGGAGTCATGAATCTGAATTGCCTCCAAGTTTTCCCCTCTAGCTTGATTAATCCTGCAGCTTCCTGCAGCTCCTATGCAGTCCATTCTAGACCTTTCCTGACAGGTCCAAGATTCAGACTTTTCCTAGATATTGATTGATTGCATCATGACTGACTGCTTTCTTCTATTTTAGTTTAGCTCTGAACAGAGACCTTGCCCCACAGGCTACTCTTGAATCATTCCCTGCAGCTCCTAGGAGTTCACCCCAGCACCTCCTTGACAGCTTGATATCCTAGCTTGATATCCTAGCATGACCAGACCACCCTTCCTGGCAGCTATCAGCTGGAATCCAGTCCATGTTAAATATATCTTGCCTGAAGTGCCCCTTTATCCTTGACCAGGAGTCCCCTCTTGCTCTGTACCTCAACATGTACATCTGAGCTCTCCTCCTACTGTGACTACCTTCCAAGCTTGGCCCTATGCTTCTTGGTAATCACATTATTACACAGTCTGAATATTTTACACTCCAGACTTCCCTTTTACTTTGAACCTCCTAAATTCCAGGAATTCTTCTGAATGAAGAATACCAGGAATTGGGGGGGATGTTCTAGACCGGTTCTCACGGTCCAGCTAGAGTGTCTTAGTGCGCCAGGCCCTCCGCCTGGAAGCTCCCGTTGTAGTGCCTCTGCCCGATAGGGCCAGCACCTAGCGGCGGCAGTACCCTGAGGTACTGTCGTCTTTCTCTTCTTATACCTGCCATGTCGCCTGACATGCTATCACGCTTGTAAAGCACACGCCCTAGTCCATTCCCTGTGTCAGTTCTCACTCCGGAAAGCTAAACTCTCTACTCAGGGTGTCGATATCTCTGAATGTATGTATGCATGTATAGTTCGGTCCGGGGCAGGGTTGTTCAAAAATGTACGTTTCATGTCTCAATCGCAGATTTTTTGGAACTTGAACTTGGATACATATCTCCAGCCGGCAATTTGGCTGCTCGCCGGCTTTGGCAGTTCAAACAATATTATCCAATAGCAGATATCTTGGTTCAACGAGCCAATCCACCTGAACAGTACTACTTCATGTACTGCTTCCTAACCAACTGCCCCGTCACACGGACAGTCTAATAGTACTTAGGCAACGAGCACGAGGTCTATCTCTCACCAATCCCTGACTCCACTACTCGCCGCTAACATCCCTGCCAAACGATAAACACTATTTGCTATTGCCTTGCAATCACACACTGTCTAACTTAACTACCACCATGTAACCGATTGTACCAATCACCTTCGACACGCTGGTCGACTTGCTAGTACTAACCATATCGTCGAGTTCGGTACTGGTACAGACAGTGAGCTCCCCCCAACTTGGGGGCCAAAGCAGTGGCACCTTGGGGGGCAACTCGGACCAAAAGAGGAGTTTGGTTAACTTCAACGCCAAGCACTTCATTGAGGTGATGACAGAAATACATGAGGAGATCAAGGCCTCAACAACTGGGAGGAGGAGAGGGGGCTACAAGCTCATCATGAACCATGCAACTCAACACTTCTCAAATTTCTCCATTTGAGCCCTGGAACAGTTGGGTGTGAAGGTGGTAGAAGATTACCCAACACAATCTTGGGACTTGAATATCATTGAGAATGTGTGGGGGGTCCTACACAATAAGATGTACAAGAGGAACTCCAGGAGTGGTGCTGGCTGGAGAGGACA
>JACBWV010000446.1:75000-131076 GCA_013435795.1 Chlamydomonas sp. ICE-L
TATTTTGACAATGGCATAGACTTAACCCCTGAAGCACGCATCCGATGCTGTAACTGTTGCTTGGTAGGACATGCCACCCTGCCATTGCCCATGGCACTGACCACTTCCTACTGATGAATCCACCCATGCATGTGCGTGTACAGGTATTTCGATGATGGCATAGACAATTTTGCCCCAGAGGCGCGAATGCGATGTTTCAACTGTGGTATGGTGGGACATGCTGCCCGTGAATGCACCAACGCTGCTCGTCAGAAGCCCTGTACCCTATGTGCCCGATTAGGACACGAGGGGAGGGATTGCCCAAACCGTAAGTGTCAGAGCCCTTTATCTTTGCTATACAACTCTGAGCCCCTGCAAGAAGAACGCATTATGATGAAATGTTTGTACACCAAGTCCTAGACTCGTCGCAAGCAAAAGAAATAGAAATTGGTGGAGAGTGTGTTCGGAAAAAAAATAGCCGAAGGTGTGTTTGGCCACATCACCATATGTCCTACAACTGCACTTTTGTCTCACCACTCACACATCACAAATCACAAATTACAAATCATCACTCACCTCTCACCACCCTCCACTCAAAAATCACACATCCCCCCCCCCCCCCCCCCCCCCCCCCCCCCCCCCTCCACCACCACCACCACCACCACCACCACACACGCACACACACACACACACACACACACACACACACACACACACACAAACATACACACACTACACCACCCCTCACCATCCCAAGTAGCAGCTATCATATGACCATCATCCTGAGCACAACATGGTTTCAAATGTGGCATGCTTAACCACATGTCCCATGATCACACTTTTGTCACACCACTTCACCACTCACCACTCACCCATGCCACTCCCACTCATTCACCCACCCACCCACCCGCTCAAACCTCACCACCACAAGCAGTAGCTTTGTTACGACCACCATCCTGACCACTACACGATTTCAGATGTCTGCTTTAAGTGTGGTGAGCAAGCAGCCACCCCACCTCACCCCACCCACCCCACTTCACCAGCTTCACCAGGACAACACCCTCACCCTGAACAATATATGATTCCAGATATCTACTGCACCTAGGTGGTTAGCAAACAATGTAAGCAAACAGGCTGGCCCCCTCAACCCCACGCCTCATAATAAGGCGTATAAGATGTATACCATGTATATACAAGGCGAAGAAGACTCAATACCATTTATTGATTTATTCAAACAAGACGCCAATCACTCAAACATACAGCCAATGAGCTCTACAGACAGTCACTTGCTGTCAGCACTGTTGAGGTGGCTGAACAGGTCCTGCCGTGGCGTGTTACCAACACATACCATCATTATTTATTTCAGGTCTCTGCTTCAAGTGTGGCGAGCTTGGCCACATGTCCCGCGACTGCACTGGGTCTGACGGACGAGGTGTGGCAGGATGTCTGCGCTGTGGTCAAATAAATTGTGCGGCTTCTGGCAAGGGTGACTACTTCAGGTAGGTAGGGCGGAGGTGTGTGAATGCTGGTATGTGAGAGTGGGGTGAGGTGAGGTGGCTGCTTGCACTGTGGTCAAATAACTGGTGCTGCCCCTGGGAAGGGTGACTACTTTAGGTGAGCGGAGGGGAGACGTGCAAAGGCAAGTGTGTTGTCTATTTTGCACAAAGAAGGAGCGAGGTTTGCGGGTGGGAGGGAGGTGCGTGTGTGTGTGTGTGTGTGTGTGTGTGGGGGGGGGGGATACAGAGGGGTAGGTGTGAGAGGAAGGAGGTGTGCAGAAGGGTAGCTAGGTGGGAGCGTACACAGAGGGTAATGGGGTGGGTGAGGGTGTGCGGCAGGGTGGGTGGGTGGGTGAGGGTGTACAGTAGGGTGGGTGGGTCGGAGCGTACACAGAGGGTAAGGTTGGTGGGTTAGGGTGTACGGCAGGGTGGGGAGGGTGGTAGAGGGTAGGTGTGGCAAAGTTGAACCCTGTTCTCCTCCTACCAGATATTCATAGCTTGTACATTTGGCACAGTAGCGATTTGCGAAAGCAAGAACCCACCATGATAGCCTTCCCATGTATTTATTTTTCCGCTATTTAAAGCGATCCCCGAGGGGGGGGCAAGAAAAAAGCTGCCGTACCGCACCTTCGCTTTGGATAGAGCCTATCCTCAAACTATATAAACAAAACAAAAGTTTTTTTTTTAGCCAAAAATAAAGTTGTACAAAAGTTAGAGGGGTCCAAAGTTTTTTTCAACCAAAGCGGCCCAAATCTTAACTTGGCGATAAATCACCCCAAATCACCCCAAATCTTAACTTGGCGATAAATCACCCCAAATCACCCCAAATCTAAACTTGGCGATAAATCACCCCAAATCACCCCAAATCTTAACTTGGCGATAAATCACCCCAAATCTTAACTTGGCGATAAATCACGTTTGGGTAACCCCATGAAAGATGTAAGAACATAACTGAAATGGGCTTTAAAAGATCTTTCGAATGACCCCCATTTTAGGGGGGGTAGGGTGAGGTAATTGGGTTTTAGGAGGGGGGGTGGGGTGGGGGGAGGGTAAAAAAACTTTTAGCCAACTTTATTTTCCCCCTCTTTTTGTATGAAACGTCCACAATTCCAACTCCCATCTGAATCGGACACCATATCGAAGGTGCGGTCCAAAATCTGTCTTTCTGCCCCCCCCCTGGCGATCCCTATGTATATATATGTATATATATATCGATTGCCAGTTTTGACCCCGTTTTAGCGAAAATATCGCTATAAAAAAGTTTTTTTGGGGGATGCCCTAAATGCCCCTGTAAAGCTACAAAAAGCTTTAAACGCTAGAGAAATCACTGAAACGCTGTCCCTGGAGGAGGCCTCAAACCATGAAGCTGGGGAAAAACCACTTTCAGATTTAAAAAAATATCACTGAGCCTTCCCCAGAGTAATCAGACAGGAAGGTTCCCTTCTCTTCACGCCACTTTGCCCTGCATACAAGTTTTTACCTCTTTCTACATCGTGCTCATGATCCTGTTCTGCTATTCTGCTGCTTCAGGTATGAGGGTGCGTGTGACACGGCTTACCTTGTGACAGATCTGTCCCGATGCAAGTGCTACGTGTGTGGCAACTACGGCCACCTCTGTTGCAAGGTCACTCCAGAGGTAGGTGATTCAAAAACTCATTTTATTTCTTTGAATTTTGTTTCAAGGTCACTCCAGGGGTAGGTGATACGAAAAATCATATGTCTGATTGAGCTTTAGGTCCAGGTGATCCCAAAACATTATTTGTAATTTGTGTTTTGTGTTGTAAGGCCACTCCAGAAGTATGTGAGCCACCTCCAAAACTAATTTTTGATTTCAATTTTGTTTCAAAGTCACAACAGAGGTTGGTGATCCACCTCAAAATCCCTGCCTTTGTCTCTGCCTCTGTCTGTGCCTCCATGCTTACAACGTAGATTCTACAACCAAAACAAGCACAGCCCTCCACAACCAAATAAAACCAACCATCATGATGATAGCACCGACTCACAAAGCGGTCTGTGGGTACGGTAGATGATGATAGCACCGACTTACAAAGCGGTCTGTGGTTACTTTCCACTCACCTACCAACTTGTCTGGGACACCGCCCAAGTGAGCTGCTATGCGTTTAATGGCACAGAATATTAAGTAGAGGAGTGCACACACGAGAAACAACCCCACTCGCACGCTGAGCAGTCCAAATAATATGACCTCCCACATAATCCGACTTCCCACACACCTACCGACTTCATCCAGGACACTGCCCAAGGGAGCTGTTATGTGCAGAATTTTTTTGCCTCGCTTTATATAGCGATCGCTACTTTTGACCCCGTTTTTGCCCAAATTACCGCTACAAATGTTTGGCCATTAATGGTCTTTAAAAGCGGTTAGAAGCTATAAAAAGTTGTACAAAGCTATAAAAACGCTGTCCCTGGAGGAGGCCTAAAACCAGAAAGCTAGATTTAACCCACTTTCGTGTTTGAAAAAATAATCCCTGGTTATGTGTTTGCTAGCACAGAACATCCAGGCGAGGAGTGCACACACAAGACACGACACACTTGCATGCTGAGCAATCCAAATGATCTGACCTCCCACACACCTACCGACACATCCAGGACACTGCCCAAGTGAGCTGTTATGTGTGTGCGAGCACAGAACATTCAGGAGAGGTATGCCCGAACGAGAAACGACCCCACCTGCGCGCTGAGCGAAGTGGTGATAAGCGGCGTGAACAGGATGAGGCTTTGTTTGAGCAAATGCTCAACTTCATGTGCGTTCATATTTCATGTATATTTCATATATATTCATTTTCCATATATATTCATATTTTATATATATTTCATATGTATGCTTGTTCGTGTTGGGGCAGGTCGGCAGAGGATGGTGGTAGTAAATATAAATAGTAAATATAAATAGTAAATAGTAAATAAATATAAATAGTCAACCCTCGTAGTCAACAGTGTAAAAGATAAATATAAGCATTAGTCAGGGATTGCCAGATGGGCTCAAATATAATAGTCTGCATTGAAATAGGTGATCGCAGTTGTAGTAGTTGTGGCAGTGATAGAAGCAGTTGTAGTAGTTGTGGTAGTGATAGAGGTACTTGTTGTAGTTGTGGCAGTGATAGAAGCAGTTGTAGTAGTTGTGGCAGTGATAGAAGCAGTTGTAGTAGTTGTGGCAGTGCTAGAAGCAGTTGTAGTAGTTGTGGCAGTGATATTCATGCGTTGCCATGCAACGACGGAATGGCAACGCAGTGGCGACGATTCGTCAAAATAAAAACTGCATAGGGGGAGTCTTGATCAAATGGGGAGGGGGCAGGTTGGTCCTTCGCATAGCTTTTCTTTTCAGGTACCCGCAGCAGCTTCTAGGCAGCTCCCCTGTCTTGCTACCCAGCCAAACCTATAGCAACACAGTGCATCTGGAAGCTGAGAAAATCATCTGTCGAATGCTTTTTAGATATTGGGGCTTAGCCCAGTGGCTGGCTCAGGAAGCTGCCTTGAAGCTGCTGCACATAGTGGAAAAGAAAAGCTATAGTCCTTTGGTAGCAGCGGCCCCTCTTTCCGATCTTTCACCCCTCACCTCATGACCCTCATTCTTAAACCCTCAACCCCCATGTAACACAGCCGGTTTGGCGTGTTGCACCCCACCCTTCCTCACCCTCATCCTCACCTTGTCTCCTGGCAGGTCTCAGAGTGGCGGTCGTGGTGGTGGTGGGGGGGGGGGGCCGGCCGGGTGGCCAGGGCATGGGTGGCGGTGGTGGTGGCATGTGGGGTGGCGATCGCCGACACTCCCAACCACCGATGCCCGACCAGGCCCAGCAAACGCCCCCCTATGGCAACTCCATGTACGGTATGAACGCCCCAAGGATGGGGATGGGCCTACCCTACCACAATGACCGGGCCATGGGTAACGGCATGGGCATGGGTGTGGGTGGCATGATGGGCATGGGGCACATGGGCATGGCTATGGGCCAGAACAACAGCGGTGGTGGGGGTGGGGGTCACAACAGGGGTATGGGCTTGCCGATGCATCAAGACCCGGGGTCCATGCACAGGCAGCACAGTGCTCCCAACCTGATGGGCATGAGCCCCGTCCCCGGCGGGGGGTACAACTCAAACGCCGTGGGGGGGCCTGGGACCCCCAATAGCGGGCAGTACACCCCCCCTCCCCGGTACCCCAACTCGGCAGGACGAATGCAGCAGTCCATCGGCACTCCTGGCAGCACTGGGGGCGGGGGGGGCTTCCACAGTCCTGTACCTGCAGGGGGGCCTGGGGGGGTCCACGCCCACAGGCCCATGTCAGCTGGCGCCCCCCCATATGGTGGTGGCCATCAGGGGGGAAGCGCATATGGCACCTCAGCCCATGAGGGGTCTGCCTATGGCGGCTCCACAACTGATAGGTATGGGAATGCAGGTTTAAGAGCCAGTGCAGGACACTACTCCACAGGCGGAGCTCACCAGCCCTCAAGTGGCGGTGCGGGACACTACTCAACAGGCGGAGCTCACCAGCCCATAAGTGGCGGTGCGGGACACTACTCCGCAGGTGGGGGTCACCAGCCCTCGAATGGGGGTCAGTACCCCACAGGCGGAGGTCACCAGCCCTCGAGCATTGGTCACTACTCCTCAGGTGGAGGTCAGCAGCCCCCAAGTGCAGGTCACTACTCTTCAAGTGTGGGACACCACAACTCAAGCTCACGTGGAGGTCAGCTGTCAGCCACTGCGGCACCTTACGTCCCTGGAGGGGGGATGGCAGGTGTGTGCATTTGCACAAATGATTCATTCATTCATACGATCATCCATTCATGCATTCATTCATTCATTTCTACTATCAGACAGTTTAATGATTGATGGATGGATGGATTTCTCCTAGCGTTGTGTAATGTTGCGCTGATTTTGTATCGTTTGTTTTGTTTGATTTGGTGTTGCTTTCGTATCGTTTGGTTTGATTTGGTGGAGGTCAGCTGTCAGCCTCAGCGACACCTGAAGTCCCTGAAGGGGGGGGGGGGGGGGGGGGGGGGGGGGGGGGGCAGGTCTGAGCGCTTGCACTAGTGATTCATTGATTGATTATATCACACTCATTCATACATACATGCATTCATTCGTCCACTCATTCATACATTCATTCGTTCATACATTCATTTGTTCATTCATTCATTTGTTCATACGTTCATTTGTTCAGACATTCATACATGCATTCATTCATTTGTTCATTCATTCATTTGTTCATTCATTCATTTGTTCATACGTTCATTTGTTCATACATTCATACATGCATTCATTCATTTGTTCATTGATTTATTTAATTTGCCTAGCTTTGCGTTGTGTTGCGTCGCTTTTGTACCACTTTGATTCATTTATTATATTTAGTTGTAAAGGAGGCAGAAAGCGATCTGGCAGTCCTACTGTAGCATACACTATTTACGATATCACCCACAGCCCACCAGCCACTACAGTACCCTTACTTCGCCTGTGATCCTCCTGATGATGCAGAACACCATCACATAGGCTCAGACCGTAACCACCAGGAGCAACAACAACACCACACCAGTCGCGTCGACCACCACCACCAATAACAACAACAACAACAACAACAACAACAACAACAACAACAACAACAACAACAACAACAACAACACAGCCATCGCCACAGCCAGCCAGCCCATCAGTACCCCTTACTTTGCCTGTGACCCCCCTTATCTGCAGACCACCATCACAACCGCTCAGACAATCACCACCAGGACCACCAAAGCCATCACCACCAAATCCATCACCATCACCATCAGCAAAGCCATCACCACAGCCAGCCAGCCCATCATATGCGAGACTCTGTCGAAGATCAGTACCGGCCACGACAAGACACGATGGCTCAGCAACATCAGCCTCACCAGCAGTATGGTGGTGCAGGGCAGTACGGGAGCACCGGTGGTGGAGGGCAGTACGGGAGCACCAGTTACCAGGTTGCGGCTCAGCCCAGTAGAGTCCAAGGCAGTGACTATGGAGGCCAGGGCTCTGCAGGCTCAGCACAACAGGGCAGCAGGTGAGATAGTCCCCCCCACACCCACCCAACCCAACTCCTCCCTGCTCCACCTCAACCCACTCCACCCCAAACCAAACTAAACCAACTCCTTCCACACTCCACCCTAAACCATACCTAACCAAACCACCCTTTGCCAACCCAACCCAATCCAAGCTCAGTTTCTTTACCGCCCTCAATGTAGGAAGGGCTCAACGGTCACACCGGTCACGCAGGAGGAGGTGCCACTTAGCCCTAAAGGGTTCGCGTCGACTTCAGCATCCGTCGCAAGCCACCTGTCGATGCTTGCGAATGCGCGTTTCCCCGACCCACATGGCCACCTGCCATTGCCTTGGCAATCTGTGATTCTGGCACTTGCGACCATGCAAATTGCGCTTTTGCTAAACTTCGAACTGCGCAATTGGTTAGCTGTGAAATTCCGACCGTCAAATGTGCCCAACAAACTTCCTACGAATACCGACCTAATTGTTCGTAGGGGCACATTGCACATCCCGAGACGCGCATACTTGCACTCCCTGGACACTAGAAATGTGTGCGCACGAACTCCTTCCTTTACTTACATCTTCCGTTTTACGGCGTGTAGAATGCCAAACTGCTCTGCTGAAGAATGCTCTGAACAGAAAACGCCTGCTACCTTCCGCTTGTGTAACACCCAAAGCTGCAGAAGCCACTACCTTCCGCAATCAGATAATCCGTGCCCTTACCACCACGCACAACCAAACACAAAGCGGACGAAGAATCCTACCAGAACTCGGCCATACCGCAACTCAACAACTCGTAACTCAAATCAACACAGCTCAGCCACTAAACAACTCAACAACAAGCAACTCAACATCCCGCAACTCGTGACTCAACAACTCAATAGCAGCTCAACAACTCGTGACTCAACAATTCAACAGCAACTCAACAACTCGCAACTCAACAACAAGCAACTCAACTCGAAGCTCGCGACTCAACAACTCAGCAGCTCAACTCAACGAGTCGTAACTCAATTCAACTCAACTCTCAAGTGTCTCAACTCGAATCAACTCAACAACTTGCAACTCGCAAATCAAGAACACTCAACTATACAAACATAACACAAAAAATTCCAGCTGAGCGGGGCGAACACTCTAGTTTCTTGCTTCTTGCTTGTGCAGCCCAAAAATAAAATTTGTGTTATCCTACATGATACCAACCCTTTACCCTCCTCATCCAAACAACCCGATTTCCAAAACAGCCCTTACTGTTGCAAACAAGCGCTGCTGTTTCTAGCATGCTAACAATTTGTTGGGGACCAGTCCATGTAGTGTTTCTTTTTATTAGTCCCTCCTGAAAATGTAGAGTTGATCCTGATTGTTTGAGGTTAGGCAAGTCCTTTTAGCCCAGATGGCTACCCCTGGACTGTAACATTCTTTTAGATGTCAGGTTGCAAGCAAGATAACGCAGTGCAACATTCAGAACGCACAAAGTGCTCGTTCCCCTGGACTGTAACATATATATAACCATTAAAATTGATAACAAAGCTTTGCCCTGCTCTTCGACAGGTATCCGGCCAGTGACCAGGGTGGGTACAGGCCACCCTCCAGAAACCAACCCTTTGACCCCTCACCCCCCCACCCCCACCTCCAAACATCACAATTCCCCAAACAGCCCTCAATGTTATAAACAAACACTACCATGTATATAACAGCTCTACCCTGCTCTTCAACAGGTATCCAGCCAGTGACCAGGGGGGGTACAGGCCACCCTCCAGGTACCCTCCTCAAAGAAGATAGGTACCAGAGTTGTTCAGGGGGCCTCCAATATCTGCATCTTGAAACGCACCCAGTTCCAAGATCTGCATCTGAGACGCAACAGACCCTCAGACGTCTGTATGAGACGTGTTAGACCCTCCACGAACGCAATCGACATACTGGATCTGCGTCTGTTACGCAACGGACCCTCACACATATGTGCCTAAGACGCATTAGACCCTCTCAGACTCAAGATGCAGCGTTTTGAACGTCCCTGATAGGAACCCCCCTGACCACTTCTCAATGCCGATTAGAGGTATTCATGCGTACTGTGCTGCTGTGATACAACACTGCTGGGTGGTGTAACACCACTCACCAGACTACCTCAAAGAAAGACATATATATATCAAGTTATGAGTTTGACAAACCCATTCCAGCTGTCTGGTGATTTGATTACATGCAGAACAACGCACAGGCATCCCTCATGAATTTGCTGTGTCAGTGGAACTTTCCTATCATCGTTATTTTTGCCTTGAGCTGGGTGGTTCCCATCCAAGTTTCTACGAGTTCTGCCCTCAGATTGATTGGATTGGATTGTTACATGGGTTTTTAGCCAAATCCGGGCTGATCGTTGTTACGATTCCAAGTCCCCTCATGCGATACGCATAAAAAACAGGGGGGCACGCTAAGCGAATTGGACAGTTCGATTGAGATTCAACTTGAATTTAGTTACATGGCTCCAGCCGTTTAGGCTGCTAGCCGTCTTTGGCAGGAACATCAACGTTTAAAAACTGTTTATCAAAATATGTTTCATCCAATCTCATCACACCGGTGGATTGTAACCTGACTTGCTTTTCCTGTGTGTTTACTGCTGTTACTTCTACTTTGTCTTAGACAGACGGGGTGTTGAGCCAGACAAGCCCCGCTTTCACATGCTTGTGGTTGGGTTTGATTAAATGGTCTATCAGCATTCGGGCTGCTCACCGTATGCGGGCAGAGTAGACACGGATAGTATAAACGCTAGTACCTTACTACTCTAGAGTACATATTGCAATCGATTGTTGGGGTCCAGTTCTCCAGTGCTTGTTTTCGCTTTAACCTAGGCTCCTGATATCGAGGTTGGGCAAGTCCCTTTAGCCTATTTGGCTACCCTGGACTGGAACATAAATACAGACCGGTACTAAAGCATAACAAGTGTGAGAGGGGTGATTATGCCTGCATAATTGGCGTGTTTTGTTTTTGGCGGTAGTAAACAAAGTGTTATAGACCGGTTCTCCCGGTCCAGCTAGAGTGTCTTAGTGCGCCAGGCTCTCCGCCTGGAAGCTTCCGCTGTCGTGCCTCTGCCCGATAGGGGCAGCACCCAGCGGCGGCAGTACCCTGAGGTACTATCGCCTTTCCTTTTTATACCTACCATGTCGCCTGGCATGGTTTCACGAGTGTAAGCATATGTTGCCCTAGTCCCTTCCCTGTTTCAGTACTTACGATATAACACTCCGGAAAGCTAAACAAAGTAGTCCAGACTATTATGTGCACTGAATTTTGTGTTCATTTCACATTTGGGGCGAACCATAACTTGGCTCAAGTTCCATGCTTCCATATTAAACCACATCCAATATCGAAAACGCATATATTAATCCCTAGACATAAATAATATCCTGGGCATGTGATTACAGCCTGGGCATGTTGAGCTGACACAACTGGGTGTAAACGTATAACTTGTACACCCAATGACCCTATCATGTGATTGCACTCATGGGACTGAAGAGTGAGGTGTTGTAGTTACCATGTCGTCCCAAATGTACCTTAATGCAGAGAGTGGGCATATTTAGTTGCAGACCATATTTACTTAAAGAGTCTGTCCCGGACGTTGTTGCGGGATAGGGAGGGGAGCACAAGCTCGAAGAGAGGGGATACTAGAGATGGCGGAAGGCACCCAACAGAGGCTTTAATCAGTGCTGAGCATTTAGGTTGGCGGATTTAACAGATTTGGGGGGCTCCATAATTGGCTCAGGTTACCAATGGCGGAATCCTTAAAAAATAAATCCCAATTCAAGTCAGATTCAAGTGTGGCTTAAATGAGTTATTCTGGGCATAAACATCAAGAATATCGTTGGCATGGACATTTAACCACGTCTTTGGCAGTAAGAAAGGGAAACATGTAAGACAGAAATGCAGATACTGCAAGGCAATGTTCACTTCAAACTGTATTTTTACAGTCCAATGGTAGCCAAATAGGCTTAAGAGACCTGCCCAACCGTGGTAGGAAGGGACTGAGATAGTACAAGGCATTGTTTACTTCAAACTTTCTCATCAGGATAGATAACGCCTGGAGGGGCGTGGTGTTAAGGGGACCCTCCCGTACGCTGCAGCTGGGGAAAGTCACCATGGCAGACATAGTAAGTGTCACCCTCCAGGCGGGAGGGACTCCTTCATGCGACGTGTGGCAAGAATGCTGGTACAGGAGGCGGTAGATTCTCTGTGCAGCTTAGAGATGAGTTTGTCTACGTGTTCGCGACTGATCCCTAAGGTGGAGAGATTGGTAATAGTTGGGATTGGTATGGTACCAGTGGTACCTATGGTGAAGACTAGGTAGTGTACAAGGAATCCTTGTTGTTGAAGGATACGTTGGAGCTCCTTATGCTGAACGCTCTTTTCCTGGAATTTGATTTGGTGGTTAGTGTCTGAGCAGTAGCCCAGTTCAACTAGGTAGGCTTTTCTTGGTTTGGATTCGTCGTCAATGAGGAGGAGATCAGGCCTGTATTTATCCCATGTGGCTTGGGGAAGATCAGGGGGTTTGAGGGTGGCTGGGGGTCTTGTGGGAATGTCGGAGGTCGCTTCACAAGTGCCTGCATCCATGTACATGGGGAGAGCCCCCAGAGCTCCTTTGGCTACTGCCTTTTGGATGAGTTGGACCGCGGTATTATGTCTGTTAATATACATTCCTTTGAAGACAGGGTGGCTGCACCCAGCAAGAATATGGCCAGCTCCGTCCTATGCTTTGCGACAAAGAGGGCAGTTATCATCAGAGGGGGGGCTAGTGCTAGTACCATAGGGGCGTTTGTATCTGTACGCAAATTTCCTAGTCCATAAGCGTCCCCACCGAGCCTTGTGGATTTGTATTTTTTGCCACCATTTCATGTCGGTGGATTGCCAGAAACGATTACTAGCCTGAGGGAGGAGGAAGGGGTTGGCTTGCTCCCACATGGAGGCGTATATGCCCGTGGTGTAATTTGACCCAAATTTCTAAAAGGTCATCTCACCGCGTCGGGTGTCGAGCACGGTGTGATACCGACGCGTATCTAACACAAATCCGATGTACATCTAACACAAATCTAATTCGGATCTATCCTAAAACTGTCTGTACGGGGGCAAATTCTGGTTTTTCGTTCGGCGCATCGAATGAGTCGCAGTTCGATAGAGAGAGATTCGAGTTTGTAATGCGTCATATGTACAGACTTTGCATGGTTTACACTCGTTTTTCGAGTCTCACTCGGACCACTTGTATTCGATTGATTGAAGCCGCGCATTGTGTCGCGGTTTTCGCAACCTCATTCACTATGGTCCGGTTCTCCAAAGAATCCGCGCATGGTCTCGAGCAGGCGTCTGCTTGACAACACTGTGGGAATTCTAAGGGGGGTCGCGGTCCCGTGGAACGGGACAGTGGAACTGCTGACTCACTCAGTCATATTAAAGGGTTTGAAGACCATTTTGATGGTCTCTTCTTCTCAACAACTATATTACTCAAATAATAGGTGGAAGACAACACTCTTTCATTTGCTTGTTATATTCGGAATCTATGTGAATAGACAGACGGTTGCTACCGTCTGTAAGAGTCTCACAATCATAATACATGTATAAAATGCTCAGATCCTTGTCGGTCCGGTCATTTATAGATTTAATAATATCCAATAATGCCTTCTGGCGGTATACTGTTTTTGTTGCTTGCAACTTGCCATCTACTCTATAAGAATGGGGGTTGTATCTCAAGAAACATATAGGTAGTGCATTTCCACCCAACACAAGACTTTCGTATATTTTTGCCATCCTTTTCATATCACAAGCGACAGAGTATTCACCACACTTATGTTGGTTCTCATCTATCTCTAACAATATAACGTGGTTTTTAGTATATATTAAGAAATCTACCCTTGCAAACGTAGACCCTATGCATTTAAAGCTGACTTTGTGCTCTCTACTGAACTGTATTTCGTTACAGCAAAATAACTTGCCTATCTTCTCCTCTTCCTTCTTTTGTCGTTGATGGTACTCATCAGTGTGTGTTTTTGAATGTCTATCCAAGTTGCCTTTGGTCCCGAATGATTTGCCACATCCTTCGTAATCGCAATGATGATCCTTAATACCTTGGTGACCTTTGAGATGTTGTTTCAAGCTGCATTTGGTCCCGAATGATTTACCACATCCTTCGTAGTCGCAATGGTGAAGACATCGGTGGCATTTGAGATGTTGTTTCAAACCGCCATTGGCCACGAATAATGGACCACACCCTCCTTCGTAGTCACGAAGGATCACCTTAATACCTTTGTGACCTTTGAGATGTCTATCCAATTCGCCTTTGGTCCCGAATGATTTGCCACATCCTTCGTAATCGCAATGATGATCCTTAATACCTTGGTGACCTTTGAGATGTTGTTTCAAGCTGCCTTTGGTCCCGAATGATTTACCACATCCTTCGTAATCGCAATGATGATCCTTAATACCTTGGTGACCTTTGAGATGTTGTTTCAAGCCGCCTTTGGTCCCGTATGATTTACCACATCCTTCGTAATCGCAATGATGATCCTTAATACCTTTGTGACCTTTGAGATGTCTATCCAATTCGCCTTTGGTCCCGTATGATTTACCACACCCTCCTTCGTAATCGCAATGGTGAAGACATTGGTTGCCTTTGAGATGTTGTTTCAAACCGCCATTGGCCACGAATAATGGACCACACCCTCCTTCGTAGTCACGAAGGATCACCTTAATACCTTTGTGACCTTTGAGATGTCTATCCAATTCGCCTTCGGTCCCGTATGATTTACCACATCCTCCTTCGTAATCGCATTGGTGAAGACCTCGGTGGCATTTGAGATGTTGTTTCACGAATAATGGACCACACCCTCCTTCGTAGTCACGAAGGATCACCTTAATACCTTTGTGACCTTTGAGATGTTTATTCAATCCGCATTTCGTCAAGAATGATTTACCACATCCTCCTTCGTAATCACAATGGTGAACCATAATACCTCGTTGACCTTTGAGATGTTGATTCAATTCGCTTTTTGGTCACGGATGAAATACCACACACTCTTTCATAATAACAATGGTGTCCCTTAATACCTTGGTGAAATTTGAGATGTTGATTCAACTCGCTTTTTTTGCACCATGTGAGCCCCCCCCCCTCCTGGGATGATACCTATCCATAGTGGTCTCTAGCAGGCTTCTGCTTGACAATTATGAAAGGGAAAACGCGGGACACACGGAGTGGGGCAGTGGAATTCAGCTGCTGACTCGCAACGTAAGACTTCTATTAGATTGATTGAACACGCATGTGTCGCGGTTTTCGCTATGGTCCGGTCATCCTGGTGGCTTCTCATGCAGACTTCTGCTCGACATATAAGTTGTTTGGAGTCTTTAAATGTTAATTCAAAACGGTACGCCGTACAGTCGTTCTGTATTCGCATCGAACGTTTGACACCATCATTGCATATTATTCTTATTGTTCATAGATCGATCGGTTTTGTAGTGGTATGGGCGACAAGCTTGAACTGGACGTTCAGATGTTCTTGCGAGGCATTGGCTTGACCAAGCAGGCACTGGCTGCCAGTCACTATGCAACCACCATGGAGTACGAGCCGTATATGCTGTGCACTCAAGCCAGGCCTGGAGACCACATAGCCGTTTGGTCTGACTCTAAGGGGTACTGGCATCACGGCATTTTTGCAGGCACAAGTGAGAACGGACATGCACATGTCCTCGACATGATGCCTACATGTGGGAGAAAACGATTGGTATTAGAATGTCTAATTCCAGCAAATAGCTGGATAGACCAAATCGGTATCTTTTGCAATGTTCACCCTGAGGACATTGTCATGGTTGAGAAGATTTGGTCCAACAAAAAAAACAATGTGCATGCAGGCAAGTTGGCAAGCATTTCTGAAGAAAATATGGTGCGTCTTCGATCATGCATCTTTCACTTTTGCCCATGATTGTCCGTTCTTGATGATGGTTTCGATGTAATTACCAAGTCTCACATTATCCAAACGGTTTGCCAAATGCAATGCCATCTCTAGGAATGTTTGGTTAGCATAATAAGCATCATGTTTTATCAAGAAACTTACAATGGCACAATGCCCATTTGATATGGCAAACATCAATGGAGTGCCCTGCTGATAGCACGGATTCGCACCCTCCTTGAGTAGCCGTTGAACTGCCGTTATGTCTCCTTGTCCGCATTGAAGCACGAGTTCAAAATTGAGTTTCTTTTGACCATCCATTGTACGATCATGACAACCACTTTTCCTTATACACATGTACACTAGACGGAATACTTAAATGAAACCGCTTTCTGGAGTGTACGGTACACCGTATGGTGTAGCAACCCACATTGCAGTGGAACACCATCATGTTTTTTGTAGCCCAATTTTCTAATATTCTATATGTTTCATTTTACTGTTCCGCTGACTGTAGGTGTACAAAGGGTCCCCAGTATTCAATCCAACATATGGCAAATACGGCACCTACCCTACGAAGGTAAGTTTCTCATGGTGTGGGGAGTGGATCATCTGAAGTAGCTGATGGAATGAATGTATGGCCAATGTTGCTCTCCCTTCCTCGTATAGGTTGACAATATGATTCGATGGCTGCGGGATATGTGGACAAGATCACGGTCCACCTTCATCGGGTTGATGATTGGTGGAGTGTTGTCTACCATCGCGGCTTTGTTGGCTATTGCGGCCTTCGTATCCCCTGAATTATCCAATGTGACAACGTTGGCGGTCGCCCTCGCCACCACCATGGTCTCCGTCACCCAGGTGGCTTTGTCCTACAGAGAGTTTGTCAGTCGCAACCCTGCACCTTCGGGATCCACTGATGTGCAGGATGACTGTAATTTTCCGGTACGTGATGTTTTACCAACAGCTTTTTCGGATGAGTTCGTTATGTGGAAGGGGAAACGAGTATCCATCACTGCATACTTTCTTGGGGGCGTCCGTTGGCATCCTGTGGTTTTGGAGAAACGATATGATAGTTTGCATTGCCCTCAGGTTCCGGACGGATGCCCTGTTTGCTACAAAACTGAGCTCCCTTGGCCAACCGTTGCTACTCGAGCGCGCCATGAAAATGGTGCATTGCTTTTGGATTGATGGACACCTCTCCCGTGTCCTCCCACCCCGTCCTCACCCGTACCGTCCTGTATCGTCCCACCCTCCCTCTCCCATGTCCTCCCGTGTAACGAGCGCTTGAAAACATATTGTGTGTTTCAAGGGTATCCCTCACTGGATGTCTTGGTGTGAGATTTACATCCAAGCGTGTAAATCTGATTTAAATAGTTTGCAATAAAGGATTCTTTTTTACTTTGAGCAAGGAATAATGCAAGCTCAATCATCTCTGCAACATTTGTTTCTCTGTAGATTCCCAGGTCTGTAAAGGCTGACCAATAACAGACAATCTTTAGCACTACCTTCTTGTGCCCGTGGAATGCTGCGTGACCAAATGCCCCACAGCCTCCAACAGTGGTGAACAGCTCAGCACCAGCATGTAGCAATGACTCGACTACGTCCAGTTTCCCCAGTATACTTTGTGCACATAGTTCATATTGAAGTTTAGACATTTGTGCTACCTACATATTACACGACTTTCTTTATGCCATTGGATCTGCAAATACCATCGCGTAGCCCGAAGCCCGGGGATTTTGACCCAAATTTCTAAAAGGTCATCTCACCGCGTCGGGTGTCGAGCACGGTGTGATACCGACGCGTATCTAACACAAATCCGATGTACATCTAACACAAATCTAATTCGGATCTATCCTAAAACTGTCTGTACGGGGGCAAATTCTGGTTTTTCGTTCGGCGCATCGAATGAGTCGCAGTTCGATAGAGAGAGATTCGAGTTTGTAATGCGTCATATGTACAGACTTTGCATGGTTTACACTCGTTTTTCGAGTCTCACTCGGACCACTTGTATTCGATTGATTGAAGACGCGCATTGTGTCGCGGTTTTCGCAACCTCATTCACTATGGTCCGGTTCTCCAGAGAATCCGCGCATGGTCTCGAGCAGGCTTCTGCTTAACACACTATGGGGAATTCTGAAGGGAGGACCGCGGGTCCCGCGGAGCGGGACAGTGGAATTGAGCTGCTGACTCACTCTCTGATCCCATGTGGCACCATCAACCAAGCAACAACCCAGCGGCGGCTTGGCGGTTCCGTATACAAATTCAAAAAGACCCATCTTAACAACAAAAGGTAGGGAAGTAGTACCCTATTACATTAAGTAAAGGGCACTCAACTATGTTCCTACCGGATGAGGAAGAGTACCAATGACCGAGTTTGAAAACAAAAGGTAGGTCTCAAGCAGGCTTCTGCTCGACAACTCTATTGGGATTGTGAAGGGGGGTCGCGGGCCCCACGGAGTGGGGCAGTGGAATTCAGCTGCTGACTCGCAACGTGAACAGATGGGATTGATTAGAGGACGCAGAGACGGCGCGTGCTGCTCCCCTCGAGGGGCATGTTGCGCTTCGGCCAGACCAGAGTCGTCGATCCACTGGTGGGGAGACTGCCGCCTGGCTTGCACACGTGGTTGATTGTGCGCACGAGCAAGCGTTTGGCCTCAAACACAGTCTTGATGCCTGCAAGCAAGGATTTTCAACAAGCAAGATGGGGTGTGAGTTTGTGCATGCCGAATGTTGCCAGTTTAACTTGGGTCAACTGAGCATCGGTCAACATCCCTTGCAGTTCATGGTACGCCGCGGCCCATGCCCTTTCCAACTCACGCTCGATCTGGGTGGACGTGGCATCCCGCACGGCTTGGATCTCCTTGTCCAGGCGCTGGATCTGGGTGGACGTGGCATCCCGTAAGGCTTGGATCTCCTGACGCTGGTTTGCCTGTTCCGCCTCAAGCTGCCGCAAACGATTATCAAAGTCACTCATCCCTTCCCTACATGCTCAAAACTATTTTGGAAATGTGAACGTGAAGACGTAGTCGGCTATGCAATAATGTACGTACGTACCTTCATGCAACACATACATTCATCTTCTCCATCTTCTTCCCAAGATGGAGAGCCTTTTCAGAGGTGTTCATGTGAACACGTTTAAAAACGGGATTGATTGATGATTCTTCTTTTTTGTTTAAATAATTGTTGTTCCCAAGATGGAGAGCCTTTTCAGAGGTGTTCATGTGAACACGTTTAAAATAGGGATTGATGGATTGATGGATTGATGATTCTTATTTTTTTGTTGAAATAGTTGTTGTTCCCAAGATGGAGAGTCTTTTCAGAGGTGTTCATGTGAACACGTTTAAAATAGGGATTGATTGATGATTCTTATTTTTTGTTGAAATAATTGTTGTTCCAGAGATGGAGAGACGGGGGCAAATTCTGGTTTTTCGTTCGGCGCATCGAATGAGTCGCAGTTCGATAGAGAGAGATTCGAGTTTGTAATGCGTCATATGTACAGACTTTGCATGGTTTACACTCGTTTTTCGAGTCTCACTCGGACCACTTGTATTCGATTGATTGAAGCCGCGCATTGTGTCGCGGTTTTCGCAACCTCATTCACTATGGTCCGGTTCTCCAAAGAATCCGCGCATGGTATCGAGCAGGCTTCTGCTTAACACACTATGGGGAATTCTGAAGGGGGGATCGCGGGTCCCGCAGAGCGGGACAGTGGAATTGAGCTGCTGACTCACTCTCTGATCCCATGTGGAACCATCAACCAAGCAACAACCCAGCGGCGGCTTGGCGGTTCCGTATACAAATTCAAAAATACCCATCTTAACAACAAACGGTAGGGAAGTATTTAGATAAAGTAGTAATAGTATATATTATCCTATCATCCCCAACGGTATGAGCTCATCGACCCGCGGGTGTACCACATAGACCCTAAAAGAGCTTCAGTTAGTGCAGGGTGGGAGAATTTCCTTGGTGGTTCCGTCAAAAAGACACTCCATCAATCAATAGATCTCGATCTCAATGAATAGATTTAATTTCAAATATATACACTTTCATTCATTCATTAAATGCCACGAGTGGCAAAACTACCTCAAGCGAAAAAAGAAACGAAGAGTCGAGCTGATGTCGTTTGCTACACAGGTCCCCGTCCGAGCGGAAAGAAGGACGACTCTTACACGTCCGAAGAGTTCGTCGCGTTTATGAAGATTGAGGCTCTCCGTTTCTCTGACAAAAAAGAACGGACGCTTGATGAATGGATCGAGTGGGCAGACGCGCTGCGCATGAAAGCATCGAGTTGCAGAAAAGTAACAAAATGCAGCGATAAATTATCGTCTGCGCGCAAGGTAGCTGAGAAAACTTCAAAGCCCCTCGAATCTTGTATCAAGAGCAAATGTATTAGTCGTTATGAACTCATGGCGAAGTTTAATAAGAATGACAAAAACGCCATGAGCTCGTTCGATAAACACGCACTTTCCGCGGAGTGCGGTGCCGTTAATTGCTCGAAGGAAGGTGTGAAATATGGCAAGGCGACCAAAGCATTTGACGCAATATCGAAGCGATGCGAAAGAATCCGCTAAGCGAAGGCGATTTTACTACTTCTGCTTGGACACTCTTTTTGGTTTTATGAAGGGGGAATCGCTGGAATTCCTGTCCCGAATGACTTCTGCGATGAAGACTTCTTCTTTCTTCGACTTACACGAAACTTGAAAAATGTGAATCTTTTGAAAATGTGAATTCCTGTCTTTTTTCATTAAGGAATTTGGCCCAAATTTCTAAAATGTCATCTCACCACGTCGGGTGTCGAGTACTCCTTACATCAGGCAGAGGCCTCAATAAAGCACCCTTTGTTCATGCTACAAGTAGTTGTATTGGCTGCATTCTGAGAGAGTTGGACAATGATTTTGATTTTCACAACAGGTGTATGTAGTGATGCTCGGATTTCTGAAACACCGCATATGGGTGTGACTGTGTTTGCCAACATCATTTTCAATGTAGCAGTGACAAGTTTGCAGACTGACTCGCGATCTGAAACATCCATATTGGCGAGGATTGGGGATGCACGTGTAGACCACTCTGTAAATGCCACGTTGATTACTTCGTCGCTTGGGACACTTGTTTGTAATACGACGACGGGCAGCTGAATTTGCATGTTTAATTTAAATATATACGGACATTCCTGTACACACGATGAACGCATCAACCACATTGCATCACAGAGGGGACCCTGCTTGACAACTCTATCGGGATTGTGAAGGGGAAACCGCGGGCCCCACGGAGTGGGGCAATGGAATTGAGCTGCTGACTCACTCACAAGTTGTTTACACTCGGTTTTTGGGAAAAAGTTGTTTACACTCGGTTTTTGGGAAAAAGTTGTTTACACTCGGTTTTTGGGAAAAAGTTGTTTACACTCGGTTTTTTCGAGGCGCAATTGATTGAACCCGCATGTGTCGCGGTTTTCGCTATGGTCCGGTCATCCTGGTGGCTTCTCAAGCAGACTTCTGCTCGACATATAAGTTGTTTGGAGTCTTTAAAGGTTAATTCAAAACGGTACGCCGTACAGTCGTTCTGTATTCGCATCGAACGTTTGACACCATCATTGCATATTATTCTTGTTCATAGATCGATCGGTTTTGTGATATAGATTCTAACACAATTCAGATGCTGACTCCTACCACCGTCATGTGGCGGAAGCGGGGGTGTGGCACTGTCAGCCTTGACAGCTGCTTTTCGGTTGGAGTCTTTAAAGGTTAATTCAAAACGGTACGCCGTACAGTCGTTCTGTATTCGCATCGAACGTTTGACACCATCATTGCATATTATTCTTATTCATAGATCGATCGGTTTTGTGATATAGATTCTAACACAATTAAGCTGCTGACTCCTACCACCGTCAATTGATTAAAGGGGGTAGTGGTGTTGTCCATACGCCACGGCGGATTTCGCAGACCCCACGTTCGTCCATTCATTCTCACACACGCCACCCAGGCGGCTTGCGCCATCAGACAGACAACAGACCGCACACACATGACACGGTGGCTTGCGCAGACTCACATCTGTCTCCACACGACACACCGCACTAAGGCTTGCGGAGGCGGCTGTCGAAAAACGAGTGTAAACAAAATGGATACCTGCAACTTACATTACAGATTACAGATGTCACACTCAAGGTACATTTCCATTGATGTTGAAGCATGTGCCACCGGGCGAGGTCACAACGATCGCTCTCCATGCCAAGTAGCGGTTGTTGACGATGACGGGACGCTTCTGCTCAACGAGGTCATTTGTGTGAATGACATTTACGATCCGATGACTTCCCTGACAGGTGTTACGCGAGAGCAGATTCTTGCTGGAAAGCCTTTCGAGGAGGTCCGGGAATCAGTCATTCAGATTCTGTGCCCTCGCACAAGCATCATAGTTGGATGCAGACCACAGGGAGATGTCAAATGGATGCAGCTGGAAGAAGGGATTCACTTTGCATGCATTGTCGATTTGTCTGACATGCTCAAGGCATGGAACGATCGTTACAAGAATTACAACTTTTTTTCACTACGAAAGATGGCGTATGGTCTTCTTGGTACGACGATTCAAGATGCGGCACATTCTCCTGTGATTGACGCCCAGATTTCACTCGAAATATACAGGAAGCATGCATCAGATCCTGTTAGGATGAAATCTGCAATCAAGAAGCTGAGTAGGATGACATTTAAAAGGGAGTTCCCTGAAGATATGGGGAAGACGGTGATTGTTGGCGATATCTGCTCGTACAAATTCAACCCCAAGAAATGTTTTTGCGGACAGCCAACTTTTGCATAGATTCTCAGTATTGGGATGATCACTTAACCGCATTCAATGTGGCCCGGTCCTCAAAAGAAAACAGTATGGTCTCAAGAAGGCTTCTGCTTGACAACACTATGGGAATTCTGAAGGGGGGTCACGGGCACCGCGTAGCGGAGCAGTGGAATTCAGATGCTGGTATCAAAGCAGAATTCTGCTTGGACACCCCTTTTGGTTTTATTAAGGGGGAAGCACGGGAATTCCTGTCCCGAATGACTTCTGAGACGAAGACTTCTTTCTTCGACTTACACGAAACTTGAAAAATGTGAATCTTTTGCCTAGCACCCAATTCCCGGCCTTTTTCATTAAGGATGACTTTTGAAAAGTCCCGAGTTCTGTACCCGGTGCTTTGGCATTCAAAAACGTAGTAAAATGGCCCGGTGGAAGTTTGTGAAGACATGATTATTCTGTGTAATAATTAAAATATAAAAAAATAATTATCGCGTTGGGGGTCACATTGCCTTCAAACTCGAGTGTTTGCTTGTGAAATCCGGTAGTATCCATGTAAGTTGTGTTGATGTCAACCTGCACAAATACTTTATGAACACGACTGGTACTCAAAAGAAAGCGGTGTATATCAAGCATACTTCTGCTTGACAACCCTAGTGATTTTCTATAGGGAGGAGCGCGGACACCGCGGAGCGGTGCAAAGGGATCGAGCTGCTGACTCACTGTCTGAATATATCTACTTAAGAAACAATCATCAGAATTCACGACTCATACAAATTCAAAAAGACACTAACTGGAGTGTCACATGGACAAGGAGCGGGACAAGGAGTGGGGCAAGGAGAATAGTGGGCGGATTCAACTGGTTACAATAGACAATCTCAATCAATACATACAGCTCTCCATCTCCCCACACCTCATCAACTAACGTCCAGACCCACCCGCCCCCATGCTAAGTGGGCATACACCACAGTCACATGATTCGAATGTAGTCGAGTGATCGACTGTCACAACTGCATTCGCAGGGCAATCCCTGCAATTCACAAGCATAGGGATAGGCATACCAAACATCTTCATGATTAGGACACTAAAATCAGGAGACGAAGAGTGCTTCAAATCTCGCAGTCGAACCCCTTCCCGGTCGACAACATCCTCCTCGTCGATGATGCAAAAGATGCCATTCTTGATGTACGGAACACTTCCTGCATACTCGGAATGCATACACATGGAAGTTCGGAGCTGAATCTTGATAGCCCCCTTCTTCATCATAGCCATCTTAAGTGCCTGCGAACATGGGTGGATGGTTGGTCAGCTCATGCTTTCGCATCCAGCACAATCTTCGCAATCAATTACTGGATAATGCTTTCGAAGGTGGAGCCATAGAGCTAGCAAGCCAGCGCAATCCGAACGCGAACTTCGCAAATACTAGCATCCATGAAAGTAACCATGAATGGCTTTCGCAGGTGGAGACATAGAGCTAGCAAGCCAGCGCAATCCAAACTCGAACTTCGCAAATACTAGCAGCCATGAAAGTAACCATGACTGGATCTCGATGACTGCTACTATTGAACTCACCCTCGGAATCAGCTTTCGGAGTTCGCTGGATGCTCCCTAACACACTGAGTTCGTGAGAGAAGAATTGGAGAACTTCGGAACTTCGGAACTTCGGAACTTCGGAACTTCGGAACTTCGGTACTTGGTTAAGATTGACATGGCTGGGGTGTGTGTGGCTTGGCCTGGGTGTGGCGTGGACAAGGTTCGTATTTTTCGAGGCGCATGGGGACACGTGTCGTCTCAAGCAGACTTCTGCTTGACAAATATGTCGGGAATATGAAAGATGAATCGCGGGACCCACGGAGTGGGGCAGGGGAATTCAAGTTGAGGACTCGTGGGAAGATTCAAACTTGTAATCTAATCACTACCTATAGATCCATACAGGGCTCGGCATTGTTTTGCTGAGTATGTAATATCTAAAAACCCGGATTCGGCACGCCCCTACACGAAATCCTTAATATTACACCAAAAAACTTTCCATTATGGTGTAATTTTACTACTTTCGTGTATATATAATGTACCTCGTAAGACATTAAAAAATGGGGATGTCAAGCTGAGTTGAGACAACCAATGTCTGTGTCTTTTTATCAGACTTCTAATGGCCTCAAAATACCGGATTCGGCACGCCCCTCGTCTTAGAGAGCGTCCGCAAAAAAAAGACTAATGGTTTAGGCGCTCGCCGGAGCGGCGGCGGATGTGTCGAGTCATCACGCACACGCACGGACACGCGCAGGCTCAAGCAGGCGTCTGCTCGACATCCATTAGGGTTTTGAGATGGGGGGGCGGCGGGTATAGGGAGGTGTTACAGGATGATGAGTGACGGAACCATGGAACTACTACTCCCCAGGTAGGATGGAATACAAGGGCTCATTTTGTAATGTAAACAAAAACAAAAGACGGTATATTATTATGATTCAGTCATATACAAAACCCCCTGTTATCCAGATCGACCTATCTTTACTTATTAATATTAATATTTGTTGCAAATGTTGCAACAAAAAAGTAAAGTACATATAGAGAAAAAATATGAAAGGGTTTACTTTTCAGGTGCAACAATTGCAACAAAAACAGGACCATCAGAAGGGGGAACATGAATAGATGTGATGGAATGTCACCAACAAATTAAAAGGATTCGTGAAGGCTAGGTCTGAGGTCTCACACAACATTACCGCAACAAAACAAAAGACGGTATATTATTATGATTCAGTCATATACAAAACCCCCTGTTATCCAGCTCGACCTATCTTTACTTATTAATATTAATATTTGTTGCAAATGTTGCAACAAAAAAGTAAAGTACATATAGAGAAAAAATATGAAAGGGTTTACTTTTCAGGTGCAACAATTGCAACAAAAACAGGACCATCAGAAGGGGGAACATGAATAGATGTGATGGAATGTCACCAACAAATTAAAAGGATTCGTGAAGGCTAGGTCTGAGGTCTCACACAACATTACCGCAACAAAACAAAAGACGGTATATTATTATGATTCAGTCATATACAAAACCCCCTGTTATCCAGCTCGACCTATCTTTACTTATTAATATTAATATTTGTTGCAAATGTTGCAACAAAAAAGTAAAGTACATATAGAGAAAAAATATGAAAGGGTTTACTTTTCAGGTGCAACAATTGCAACAAAAACAGGACCATCACATCATCGGTCTGAGAGAGATTATCCGCAGGCGCCATAGAGCTGATGCTTAGCTGCTGTTGGTGGGCTTGGGTGCGTGTGGGTGTGCGCTGCTGACACACGTGCCGCGTGGGTCTGTTTTGCCCACCAGCGTTTGGGGGGGAGGACAGGGGTGTTCCATCATCATGCACCTGAGAGTGTGGGGGTCGGGTCTATCTGTCTGTCTGAGAGGAGAGAATGTGAAGGCGAATGTGTGTGTGGTCTAAGAAGCGATTGAGCGTGTGTATAAGGGAGAGGGGAAATGTATAATGAGGAGAAGAGTATAGATGAATATGAATGAATGAACAATTTATTGTAAAAGAAACGAATAATAGCTCGTACATTAATGATGTCATCGAGCAAGGAGACTAGGTTCTTCACGCCAAAAAACAAAAATGGAGACAAGGGGATATCAACGTTGTCAAAGAAACGATACTTCGAGCTGGAAGAGAGAGTGAAGAGCATACTGGGGGATAGATGCGAGGCAGAGGCGGGTATGGTCATGAAGGCGATGCGTGAGATCATGAAGTTTGACCCGAATGTCTCAAGGTACAGCGAGGAGGTCAGGGAAGCGCTTGGGGAGAGCTGCAGAAAGTGGAGGCAACGGAATAAAGAGGAGAAGAATGCGGCAATACAACAGCTTTTAGTATGAAACGCAACACACATTCATGGATGCAGACACGCACGCGAGAATCATCTTAGGGTGGCTTAAAGGAAATACTGCATGAATGCATAACATCAATTAAACGACATGGCATCCTACGAAGAGTTGCAGAAGCTCGGCGCGTGGCTGAAGAGATCTGAGGTGAGTGTGGGAAAAACAGTATTGATGCCCATGACTGATTTGAAGGCGCCTAAACACAAGCATTTAGGAAAAGCGAAGTGGGGATGGGCCGAAGCGGACGCGTACGCGAACAACAACCCAACACACAAGGCATGGGGAATGTTGTTGGATGGATTGGTTGTGATCGACGCGGACGACGCAGAGACAGTGCAGTGGTTGGAGAGGATGGAAGATGAAGATGGTGAGGTGGGTGAGGCCATGCAGAGGTGTGCCATTCAAGAGACTAGGAAGGGACGCCACTACATGTTCTTGCGCCCGACATGGGCAGACGAGGAGGGGTACTATGACGGTGCACGACAAGTCGATGATGATGCAAGGAAGGTTGATATGAAGAGCCTGTGCCGGACAGGGACCAGGGGTCTGCTGTCTGTTGCGCCCACTGAGGGGAAGGCATGGAAGGAGGGAAGGGCTCCGTGGGAGCTGGAGTCGATACCGTACATTCCAAAGGCGCTGATGGAGAGGGTGGCGGTGGCGAAGAAGAAGAATAAAAGGACGAGTAAGGGAGCGGAGGGATACTCAAAGGCAAAGGTGGACAACACATCAACAACAACAAAGGAGGTAGAGCAGGGGATAATGATGCCGACAAGCTTCATGGAGAGCACGCATGTAGAGAAGATTCTACTGCTCCTAGGAAAAAACAGGTGGGATTCCAGAGACACATGGCGAGGAGTGGCGACGGCATTGAAGAACGAGTACGGAGAGGCGTACAAGGCGCTATGGAAAAACATGTCCAAGATGTCGCCAAGATACGATGAGGACGACGCAGAGAAGCTATGGGAGACGGTGGGAAGGCCCGACTATGACGGACCGAAGCTGACAATGAAGTCGGTGGTCAAGTGGGCCTGCGAGGACGACCCGCGCGGGTACGCTGTGTACCGAGCATCTTCGATTCCAAAAATAATACGGGACAGTTGGGACAAGGGAGACCGCGGCCTGGGGGAGATTGTGCACTTTCTGCTACAAGAGACTGTGAAGAAGACTGGTCACAGCGACTACTACATATTCGATGAGGACACGTGCAGGTGGGCCAAGGTGGATGATGGGTGGGTGAAGAACGTGGCGAGCAAGGTCTTGGAAGGGGTACTCAGGGACGTCGACTTATGGATATCGACACAGGCCGCACAGATGTTGTGCATCGGAGTGGTGGTGGGGAAAGAAGGAGAAGGAGAAGACTCCAGGAGTAAAGCAGATCTGGATGCGAAGAAGAAGAAAGTGGCCACGCTGATCAATTACGTGATGTCTTACCGCGGTGTGACGAACGCAATGGCCTTCGCGGGCCCACTGCTCATGGACGAGACGTTCGAGCAGCGCCTGGACGGCAATAGGCACTTGATCGGGATCAAGGGGGGGGGCGTGGTGGACCTCAGGACAGGTCAGAAGAGACAGAGGGTGGCAGAAGATATGGTGCACAACGAACTGGACGTGGAGTACGATAATAATGACGACGACAATGACAAAAAACATGAGAGGACCAATGCCGCACGCGCAGAGTGGATGCACAGGATCGTCGAGAAGATCATGGGAGGGGACGAGGCCATGGCATCTTTTCTTCAAAGATTGCTCGGGTACGGAATCACCGGCGAAGTGAGAGAAGAAATCTTTCCTATATGGACAGGGAGCGGGAGGAACGGAAAGGGGCTGTTGACGCAGGCGATGCAACAGCTGCTAGGGGCATACTACAAGGAGATGAACTGTGCGATCATAAGCGACTCGAGAGTTTGCAGCAACATCGACGCAGAGCGGGCAAAGCTAATAGGAGCTAGACTCGCAGTCTTCAACGAACTCAAGGATGGGGAGAAGCTGAAGACGAACGAGGTCCAGTTGCTAACGGGAGGTGACGGATTTCCGGCAAAGGCACTTTACAAGGACCCAGTAACGGTCCAGCCACGACATCTCGCAATCTTAGTAACCAACTACATGCCAGAGATGTCAGATGCAATCGTGGCAATGGTGGAGAGGCTGATGGTCGTGGAGTTCCCCGTGACGTTCAGGGACCTCATCCCTGGGGAGAACGAGACCGTGACGCTGCGGCAAAGCGACAAAACCATGAAGGAGAGACTGAAGTCGCCAGAGGGGCAGTCTGCTCTGTTTGCCTGGCTGGTCGAGGGCGCGGTGGCGTGGTACAGTGGGACAGAGAGCCTGAAGGCCGGGGCGCCAAAGAAGGTGACAGAGTTCACCAGACAGTACCTAGCAGATCAGGACGGTGTGCAAGCATTTCTCGCCGAGAATTGCGAGTTTGGGGAAGATTTCAGGGAGTCGGGTGTTGCATTGTTCAATATGTATCGCGAGGTAAGTAGCGAGAATAAAGATCGAGAAAAGTGGTTCTATGGGCAGATTAAGAGGAAGGGGTTTGTGAAAAAAGTGATGCGAATCGAAGGGGATTTGACACGTGGATACATGGGCTTGCGGCTACGATGATGAACTCACGCACGGGTGGGATAGTCTCCTCCATGTGGAAAGAGCGCCCGCACGCATCGCATCGCATACTCACACACACACACGGCGGTTGTCGAAGAATCCTCGTCTTGTCCATCTGCATCCACACGACACATGACGCGGCGGCTTTCGACACACGGCGGATTCTCGTCACTCATCGTCTCGTCTCATACTCGAATGAAGGTGTAAACAACGCAGAAGACCCTTTTTAACGAACCTTATTCTCATATTCAGAGCCACCAAGACACCTACGTTTTTATTATTGGTCCGTCATGTTCCTGCACGCTCTTGCGTCAGATGACGCGATGCGCATTCCAGGCATAATAAAAGACAATTGGGACAAGGGAGACTACGGCCTGGGGCAGATCGCACACTTCCTGCTGCAGGGGTCCGTGAAGAAAACGGGAAAAGGCTGCAGTGACTACTTCATCTTCGAGGAGGACACGTGCCGGTGGGCAAAGGTGGACGAGGGGAGGGTCAAGAGCGTGGTGGTCGAGGCCATGGAGGAGGCGCTGAGGGACGTCGACTTGTGGATAGCAACACAGTCCGCGCAACGGAGACTGCAGGGCGGAGACGCAAAGATGAGGGTGGCGAACCTGGATTTGAAGAAAAGGGAAGTTGTCAGTCTGATCCGGTACATACGGTCTAACCGTGGAGTGACGAACGTGATGGTCTTCGCGGGCCCACTGCTCATGGACGAGACGTTCGAGCAGCGCCTGGACAGCAATCGGCACTTGATCGGGATCAAGGGGGGGAGCGTCGTGGACCTCAGGACAGGGCAGAAGCGACAGAGGGTGGCAGAAGACATGGTGCACAACGAACTGGACGTGGTGTACGACAACAACAATGACAACAACCATGCGACAACAACGATGATGACCAATGCCGCACGCGCAGAGTGGATGCACAGGATCATACAGAATATCATGGGCGGGGACGAGGCCATGGCGAAATTTATTCAAAGATTGCTCGGGTACGGAATCACCGGCGAAGTGAGAGAAGAAATCTTTCCTATATGGACAGGGAGCGGGAGGAACGGAAGGGGCTGTTGACGCAGGCGCTGCAACAGCTGCTAGGGGCATACTACAAGGAGATGAACTGTGCGATCATAAGCGACTCGAGAGTTTGCAGCAACATCGACGCGGAGCGGGCAAAGCTCATAGGAGCGAGACTCGCAGTCTTCAACGAGCTCAAGTCTGGGGAGAAGCTGAAGACGAACGAGGTCCAACTGCTGACAGGAGGAGACGGTTTCCCGGTCAAGGAGGTTTACAAGAACCCGGTGACGATTCAGCCACGGCATCTCGCAATCTTAGTGACCAATCATATGCCAGAGATGTCCGATGTGATCGTTGCTATGATTGAGCGGCTTTTAGCAATAAATTTTCCGGTGACTTTCAGGGATCTCATCCCTGGGGAGAGAGAGACCGCGACGCTGCGGCAATGCGACCAAACCATGAAGGAGAAACTGAAGTCGCCAGAGGGCCAGTCGGCTCTGTTTGCCTGGCTGGTCGAGGGAGCGGTGGCGTGGTATGGTGGGACGGAGAGCCTGAAGGCCATGGCGCCAACGAAGGTGTCAGAGTTCACCAGAAAGTACCTGGCTGAGCAGGATACTGTGCAAGCGTTCCTCGCCGAGAAATGCGAGTTTGCGGAAGAGTTCAGGGAGTCGAGCGTTGCCTTGTTCCACATGTATCTCGAGGAAAGCGGGGACAGTAACGATCGAGAAAAGTGGTTCCACGGGCAGATGAAGAACAAGGGGTTCGTAAAAAAAGTGCTTCAAATCAAAGGGAAGTCGACACGCGGATATATGGGATTGAGGCTACGACATGATGAATGAATGAATGAATGCACGGCGGAAACATGTCCTCGTCTCCAAAAGACACCACGGCGGCACCTGTCGTGTCGTGTCGAGTCGAGTCACATCACATGGCGACCTCTCGCATCATGGCGGAAACTGTCGAGTCGAGTCAAAGAGCGAGCGACCTCTCGCATCACGGCGGCGGCTGTCGAAGAATCCTCGTCCATCAGCCTCCACACGACACATGACACTGCGACCACTCGCTCTCATCAAGGACGGCGGCATCTGTGTCGAGTCGAGTAACAGAGTAACAGAGCCACAGAGTCACATGGCGACATCTCGCATCACGGCGGCACCTGTCGAGTCGAGTCAAGTCACATCACATCACATGGCGACCTCTCGTATCACGGCGGAACCTGTGTCGATTCGAGTCGAGTCAAGTCACATCACATCACATGGCGACCGACCTCTCGCATTACATCACGGCGGAAACTGTCGAGTCGAGGCAAAGATAACAAACAACACTTGGATGAGAACCGTCTAACAAGCGGCGGAGCCCCTTTCACCTCCCCACAGCGGAGCGACTGGGGGCGACCGGAGGGGAGCCCCCACAAAGGGTCCGCGAGGAACCGAGCGGGTGGGCGACCGGAGGGGAGCCCACAGTTCACATCAAGCTTGGAAGAAGCGAGATCGTCAGCGGTATCGGAGGACACAAGCAAACGGTGGAAAACTGTCGAATGTATCGGAGGACACACGCAAGATGCGGAACACTGTCGAATGTATCGGAGGACACACACGCAAGATGCGGAACACTGTCGAATGTCGTGTGTCAGTCCGTCAGTCCATTCATGACTAATACACGGATGCGGTGGCGGATCATATCCATCAATCAGACTCCACATGCAAACCGCGGAAACATGTCCTCGTCCTCGTCTCCATACCCGAATGTGATCTCAGCCATCCTGTGGGTGCTTCAGCAGGAGGAGCTTAAATTCAACGGTTAAAATGGGCCGCTTATTGCTACAAAAACAATGCTTTGGATATTTGCAACTTCGGGTTGGGTAAACTCTCTGTCATCATGCTTATCTTTGTCAAATGATCAACCTCCAACCTGAGTGTGCGGCACCAAGTCGCGAAGTGGCTGCAGTTGCTGTTCAGTAAGTGGTAGAGACCTGAGCAGTCCTTCAGATCCTTGTGAAGTGTCAATGCAAGTGTTGCCGTAAATTCCCGAAGGTCTTGTGTGTCTCTCTTCCAGCGCATAACAGCAAGCTGTGCAGCACGCTGGCGGGGCATGGTTATAAATTCGGTCAAAGTCCGGAGCCGGATTCGGGCACCATGCTTGCCTTCCTTCGGTGGACCCCAGAAGTCGACCACAAGGTTCTTGTCCTCCAGCACTCCAGGGAGGCGACCGATGAATACTCCATGGTGGAAAACCTCCTTTCTACCCGCCGTCCGCACAAGGATCTGGTCGCCTCGATTCAGCTCCTTGTCCACTTCAGCTATTTCCACAGGGTGCGCTAAAGAAGGGAGCATGCTCTTCATGTCCATGGCGTTCATCGCCCCCTCAATGAGAGCGAATGCGTCTACTGATTCATCGTGTGGCTTGAGTAGCATTATCCGCTTTAACGTTGGACTGTCAGTGCGCTCAGCCATACAGCTAGGGACATTTGTTGTTGGAGTAAAAATGAACGCATAGTGCTTTTTGTTGTTTTATTATCGGGAAAGATGAATCGCGGGACCCACGGAGTTGGGCAGGGGAATTCATCTGCGGACTCGCGGAAACACGTGTCCTAGGATCTGACTTGTCAGTCCATCGGAGGAGGACACACGCAAGATGCGGAACACTGTCGAATGTATCGGAGGACACAAGCAAACGGCGGAAAACTGTCGCATCCACACAGTCAGTCAGTCCGTCCATTCATGACTAATACACGGATGCGGTGGCGGATCATCGTCCTCGAATGAAGTGTAAACAACCATTTTTAAGCACAGCACAGCACAGCACAGCACACTTCACAAACGAATGAGTTCCTTTGACGAAATCAATGAAGATGTATTGGAGATCATTCTAGCCAATGCGATTTCGAACGAATCCCACCTCAAACAAGTGCCTCTCGTCTGCGAAAAGTGGAGATGCGTCACACCCCGGTGTGTCACAAGGATCCACCTAAGACATTATAACAGTTTGGAATACGCAGTATCACGCATTTGCAGGCTCAAAGAGTTGAAAATAGGTGTCAATCGGGGGGAATACGTACCCTACAAATCAATGTCGGCTATCGAAGACAAGATCCAAGACATATCTCCGCTGTCCGTCCTCACTGAGTTGGTTCACCTGGACATATCGAACACCTATGTGACCGACATATCGCCACTGTACGGACTCACTTCATTGACGCACCTCGACATATCAAACACCTATGTGACCGACATATCGCCACTGGAAGGACTCACTTCGTTGACGCACCTGAACATGGCGCACACCTACGTGGACGAAGACCTATTATCACCTCTGTCCGGACTCACTTCGTTGACGCATCTGAACATATCGCAAACACCTCTTTACAACATACAAGCTCTGTACGGACTCACTTCGTTGATTCACCTCAACAAATCGAACACCTATGTGACCGACATATCACCACTGGAAGGACTCACTTCATTGGTGCACCCGAACATTTCGAACACCGACGTGGACGACATATCACCGCTGGCCGGACTCACTTCGTTGGTTCACCTGGACATTTCGAACACCGACGTGGACGACATATCACCGCTGGAAGGACTCACTTCGTTGGTTCATCTTCTGGCATTTTATTGTCCAGTCGAGCGGGGTCAACACTTCAAATTGATGATCGGTAAAGACATTGATTGATAAAGGAAGTGCATTTGCGCGGTCCCTGTGCCACAGAATTTCCCCCACATACAACCTGGATTTGAAGAAAAGGGAAGTTGTCAGTACGGTCTACAGTCGGCGGAACAGTAAAATGAAACATATATCAGATGGAAATGTACGACATCGCCGATAAATAAGCGACTGTTCACCAGACAACGTTTGTGGACACCAGAGAGAAAAGGGACCTGGACATACTCCTGGTCGAGCGGGAAGAGTAAATACAGAATTGTATACATGTAGAAATGTTCCCTAAAACCGTGTAACCCTCGTCTGAATCATTTATATATTTTTATAAGTTTTAAGCAGAGATGGGTATACACTCTTATTTCGGTATCGGAACGATAATAATTTCAACCATTGGTGTTATGGTTATGTTATACTATATCAAGGAGATTGTAGAATTTAGCAAGGATATTGCAGAATCTAGAAATAGTATTGCAGAATCTAGAAATAGTATTGCAGAATCTCAACGCGAGACTATCAATATCTTATCATCTCATATTAAATATACAAAAAAACTTACAGAATCTAGAAAAAAGCTTGCAGTGTTGAAGGCGAATAACGCTACCCTGACTAAGATGTTGAAGCGTATTTTGCGGTCTATTACTGTTGCGGATGCAGATAATTTTTCAGCGGAAGAAATACGATGGTATGTTGATAATTGTTCTGCGTACAACGTCCATTGTTTGTTGTCTGATGTTGACTCTTCTTTGCCTACATCCGCTTAAAGCTTCTCTTTATTGTTCAATAACAAAGAACATATTGTTTCTTTTGACAGAGGAACTGCTGGTCTTCGCAAGCGGTGGCGGTTACACTCAGACTGTCCAACTGACACAGTAATTATACTTGACAACGTTGCTTTTCACCACTCCAAGAAGGTCAAAACACTTGCAGCTTCAAGGGGGTGGGAGCTCCTATACACTCCTCCCTACTCACCTTGGTTCAACCCAATAGAAGGGGTGTTCTCCATCGTCAAACGCGATTTCTATAAAAGCCAAGATGTGTATAAGGCTTTGAGTTCTGTTAAAGAGAAACACGTAGAGGCTTTTTTTCGAAAGTCATTGAATACAATTTCTGGACCTTGATACAAGGAAATAGATACATTGTCTACTAAATGGAGACGATAGTCAATAAAGAGCCTCCGGACAAGCGTACGCGACCGGACCGGGCGGCCAAAATTAAGGACAGGAAAAACGGCGAGGAGAACGTGGTAAAGTGTACACTGAGTCGGATCATAGCGGATAAGGACAACAAGGACGTTATCACCAAGGTGATTAAGGAGCGGGTCGACAGCGTATCCAAGAGGACTTATCTTGCCGGTGTTGCGGTGAACCGGATATTAAAAGAAGTCTTCGAAGGGGTACCAGATGCGCAACTTCACACTGTAAGTGTCCCTAGCGTCGACCAGAACTTCATTCGGCAGCTTATGGTAGGGTCGAGGCAGGCGCACATGGAGACGAGGGACGCCACAGTCGAAAGGTTCTTTCACAACAACTATTGGTTTAGGGAGAAGATTGAGGGGCGCGAGGTAATTGTGAAAAAGAAGAAACAATACGTGGGTGCCATCGCTCGCTACGATGGCGATCGAAACCTGTACAGCCACGCGTCGAAGAAGTACCTGACCAATTTCAATAACCACTACAGAGTCCATCTCTCCACATGGATCAAGAAGTTCGTTTACCCGAAGGAAAACAGGATCTTGGCCAAGGAGTTCAAAGATGAGCACGGCATTGACGAGACCGTATTCCACCGATACCTCCTCTACGATATCCACTCTTGGGGAGTAAAGGAAGACCTCATAGCGATACATTCTCTCCTACCGGAGCGAACAAAGATGTTGCTGAAGATTCAGCACTCGATCATCGGACGGGACGAGATCAACCGACAGTGGCTTAAGAGCGTTTCCAACAGCGCCAAGATGATCCGGTACAACGTCTTTATCAATCGATACCTCGAGGCCACAGAGGACGAGGGCTACGCCAAGCTGGTCAACATCGCTCCCATCCCAACAGTCAAGCACTCCTTCATCACGATAGACACCGACGGCCTACTGGGCGTCCTCAAGGACGTGGGTCTCGTCGAGAGTCTCGAAAAGACGCTGACGAACAAGGAGCACTGGGAGTCGGTCTTCGATGTGGAAAACATCCGTTCTACTGGGAAAGGTGTGTTTACATGCACCATAGACACTGACGGCGTAATGGCTTGTACCCACTTTCTTAGGGCCGAGAAGAAAAAGATTTCAATCAAGGACGACGGAACGGCGATTAAGAAGCAGACCAAGACTCTCCGCGAGTTTTCCGAGTCCGACCCCAATGTGGTGGTCGTTGCAAACGACCCTGGCCGCTGCAACATTGCCTTTTTGACTTGGAAGAAAAATAAGGTCGAAGAAAAAGATAAGGGGGGTAGGAAGAGGAAGAGGCACTGCGAGTTCGGGAGCAAGAGACTCACTCGGGAGCGGTACTACGTTGAGAGCGGGGTCTTCAAATCTAGAGGTCCGACCAAGAAGTGGTTGTCTAACATCCAGGACTGCCTTGACGACCTGAAGGACAACAGTCCCAAGCGCACATCTCTAGAGTCGTTTGACGCTTACGTGACTGTAATGGTCAACCATTGGGATTCTCGATGGGGGGAGATGTCCAAGTCGCGGTGGGGCGCGCAGCGCCTGCGGCTCTACGGTGGCAAGAAACGTGTCTTAGCACGCTTCTTCAACGAGGTCCAGGCGGATGTCGGTGAGAGGAAAACAATTGTCATCGCATACGGTTCTTCTAAGTTTGCCCCTGGTGGCAAGGGTGAACTTTCTGTCCCTACAACGAGCGCGTTCAATGCGTTTAGAGATCGTTTCAAGGGGCGAGTTGCCGTCATTGACGAATTCCGTACCACAAAGATCTGGCACAAGGACAGCACCACCGTCCTCCAGAGTGTGCAATCCGAAAAAAAAGGGCGCACGGTTCGAGGCTTGCTATGGTGCAGTTCCACCATGGAGAACAGCAAGTTGTTTGTAAACCGTGACCTAAATGCAGCCATTAACATCCACAATTGCTTTACAATGTACCCAACCCGCCCCGGAATTCTTGCGAGGCCAAAGAAATATTGCAAACTGGAAGTTGTGGTAGGACGCACAATTGATTACAAGCTGACAGGTTCTTTACAGAACGCAGTGTCGAGCGAAGTGTAGAAGATAAACACATACAAGAGGATTTTGGGGGACTCGGCATATTATGTAACATAATTCCCTTGTCCGAGTGTACCTAGACAGCAGAGGTAAGCCAACATCGAGTGTGCGATCAGACATCGGGGTCTGGGCAATCCCCATCAATGATGATGATGATGATGATGATGTCTGTCGGGCGTGAGCGGTTTCTTGAACAAGTGTGGAGAGACATACACCTGCAAGAACTGTCAATTCAACTGCGACAGAGACATTGTGGGGGCAGCTGGCATATTCCTGAAGGCTGTTCGAACAGAAAATCCCTGTTCGTAAAGGACAGCATCCCCTGGTGAGTTGACCCCTATGATACCCCTATGGAGAATTCGTTGTCCCCGGGCCCCCGGATGTTTGCTCGATGCGAAACTTCTCCACGGAAGCGACGTAGGTAGCATGGGTCGCGTTGAGAATCTTGAACTCGGTATCGAATATCACGGTCGCGCCGGGCCACTCACAGATATTATCCCACATCACAGAAACGGTATCCACACGCGCAGACAGTCCACTCCCCGCATCTTCGAGGTTGGCTCGCAGGGATGCCAGGGACTCTGTGTCGCGAGTGCGCTGGAAGATCTGGACGAACACATTCTCGATATTATTGAGGACATGGACAGGAATTCGAGGCTGGCGAGCACGCCACGCTTTCCTGATATCGGAAACGATACACGCTGCCTTCAGATAAAAGACATAAAATCGCAGGCTTTTAGGTATGTCAGGATCGTCAAGATCGTGTGTATAGGCCCACTGCGTCATGGCTTCCCACTTGGCATTCGATTCGAATCGAATCGACGAGCATTGATATGATGTCGTCATACGAAGCGAATCGAATCGAAACGAATCGAATAGAATCGATCTGATGTCGATGACGCTGTCGATGTCATCACGCTTCAATTCTCCACAATCGACGTAAAGATCATAGAGAATTGAAGCGTACTCAGTGTGATTGTGAAAGAATTTCATCTCAAGCATCGATACGGAGATGTCATCGGGATCTCCTTCGTTTTTGTCAACAAAACCCTTGCACAAACGAGAGTCACTGCGAAGTTCACATCCGCGAGACTCGAGAGCCCTCTCCAAAATGTGAAGGCGAGTATTTGTAGCAATGATGTCTGCAGCGACTTTCACAATACCCCCCCCTCTTCCAAAATTAACGTACAAATCTCGGGCCCTGCATGCGGAGTCCGAAAATGAGAATATCCTTGAATCCAACGGCATGTCACCAAGCTTATTGGAAAGCAACGCCGCACGAGAGGTACGTCGCTCATTCTTCTCGAGCGCAACACGAGCCACGTCGCGGATAAGATAAGATAAACGATGCACAGAATTTTGTTTGAGTTCGCAACTCAGCGTCGTGAGATCACTCTCGGTCAAGCGATACTCAGACTTGGCATTCGACACACCGATGCCTGCGTCGCGCATAGCCCTCATTTCGGAACGGAATTTGGCAGACAGGATGCACGCTCGAGGGGTGCGAGCGACAACTTCCGCCTCCATCAGCCTCCTCCACAATACGGATTTGGAACCGTAAACCATCAGGCCACGATCGCGACACGCCTTCTTGAGAACATCCGCTTTGCTTGCCTCTGAAAGACCCTCGGGAATACGCATCCTCTCGAACTCTGCATCGTTCACAAGGTGTCCATCAGGCTCCAGCTTCTCTTGCACCGCAAGACCAAGCTCGGAGAAAAAAACGTTTCCCACCAACATGAGGTTCGCGGCGTCCTCTGAGACGTCGCATAATCGATGGTATTTATCATCACTGGTTGATAAATGAAACGCGATGATGTGGAGTGGGACTGCAGAAAGAAGTTCCATGATTTGTTACAATATGCTACACTTAAACATTATGCTACAGTCAGAGATGTTTGAGAGATGTTGGTCTTATTGTTTCTTGTGCGTTCAGTAGCGCCCTCATGAATGTGATTTAATTATTGCACCCATCCCTGCGTTCATTACATGCATATTTGATTTATTGTTTACTGTATGTACTGCTGTTGTGGTGGCTGCTCAGCATGTTCCAGCAACCAATGAACTACAAGTTTTATTCACGTTCTGCCCGGACCCCCCCCCATTCCCACCACCCACATGTACGTGCAGTGGACGTCGCCGCATTCATCAACAAAAATGACGAGCTGCAAGCAGAGAACGTGGCGCTAGTGGCGCACTCCAACGCCGTAACGCTACACGTCGCCGAGTTGACATCCTACTCCAATGCCGTTGTGCCGATTGTCAACGAGTTGCAGGCCCAGAACGCTGAGCTGACATCCTACTCCAATGCCGTTGTGCCACTTGTCAACGAGTTGCAGGCCCAGAACGCTGATCTGACATCCTACTCCAATGCCGTTGTGCCACTTGTCAACGAGTTGCAGGCCCAGAACGCTGAGCTGACATCCTACTCCAACGCCATTGCGCCGCTCATCAACCAGGTGCAGGCCCGGAGCGGATGCCAAGGCGGAGGCTTATCATCCATCCATGTACACACCACGCAAACGGCGGAGCCCCTTTCACGATCTTCTCTGTGGTGTAGCGCCGCGTGCTATGGGGCAGTTCGTTCCACAATGGACAACAACAATCAGGATGTAAAACGGCATATTATGTAACATAATTCCCTTGTCCGAGTGTAAGAGTGACCCGTTGAATTTAAGCTACCCGTATATCCTCGAACCTATGAATTTCTTACTAAACATCCGGGGGCCCGGGGGACATGTAGTAAGAAAGACAACGAATTCTCCATAGGGGTATCATAGGGTCAACTCCCAGGGGATGCTGTCCTTTACGAACAGGGAAGTATTAAAGTATGCTTGATCAGCTGTGGCAATCATGAATGACATACCTGGCCTCCACAGTTGTCAAGCGAGTATGTATGTTGTCGACGCGCAGCTCCATTGAGCTCATGTCAGCCTTCAGCTCAGTCTTGAGCTCCGCAATCTCAGTCTTGAGCTCAGTCTTGAGCTCCGCAATCTCAGTCTTGAGCTCAGTCTTGAACTCCTGAAACATTGACTTGATCTCCGTCATGAGTTGCGTATCGTGTGTCATCTTTAACTTAATGCTGAGATTTCTTGACAGCTTGCACAGACGAGCAATGCCCTTCTTGAGCCCGTGCATGGATACGGCGGAAACTGTCGAGTCACATCACATGGCGACCGACCTCTCGCATCATGGCGGAAACTGTAGAGTCGAGTCACAGAGTCACAGAGCGAGCGACCTCTCGCATCATGGCGGAAACTGTCGTGTCGAGTCGAGTCACATCAGATGGTGACCTCTCGCATCATGGTGGGAAAAGGGGGGAATCAGGTGTGTGTTTTCAGGAAGATCGTCTTATCGATGAAGATTGACAATGTGACAATGTGACAAATGTGACAATAAAGGACATGACGACTATAGATATCGTCACGCCGTCTGCGTGCATGGGCTCACACGTACGTGCGCCTCGGTACGTGGTAGGAGACGACGTTGCAGCAAAGATACTGCTCAAGGATTTGGAAGGGAAGCTTGTCAAGTCCAACGGGGTCGTCTTGGTAAAACATGGAGACGTTTGGACCAATGACAAGAATGCCGTCACAATTGCGTCGCCGACTGACTGTCCGCCATTCCAATATAAGGAATACTAAGCTCAATTAATTGAGCGGATTATTTGAGAGCTTCAGAACAATGGTGCCAGAACCATGCAAATACGATTCTCAGTACATGAAGAAGAATTATCATATTTTGCCCCCGAGGTCGTGGTCGAAATTCTTGTTTGATGGGGCAGCAGCACTGTACTTGGACTTGGACAAGTTGTCCCAGTGTATTACTGTCCAAAGAGTTAATTTGATACACTCAAATGCTGATGCGGTGAGTTCAGTTGAAAGCGTTCCATTGAATGCTCACAGTGTCTGGGAGTTGTTTCCGCATATCGCCCAAGCGGCTCCGTGTAGGTTGTGGGAGGCGTGCATTCATGATGGGCGGGAGATCTTATCCGTTGCGCAGCTCGTTGAGGCCAAAGAAGTACTGGTGGCCGATGCTTTGGACTACGCGACGAATATGACAGAGTTCAGGAGGGTACAAGAGGTGTTGCATGCTGCCCGGACAGAATCAGGGGCACATGTCAGACGACGGTTCCTTCCCGACTTGCTTCGCGCTCTTTTCATGAAGCATGCCCATGTACATGGTATTCGACTCGCCGACGCAGTGAAACGGTGGCTGCCAAAACTGCGTGAGTTGTACGGGGAATATGCCATCGTGCATGTGCATGAGCTTTTAGAAGTTGCAGAATGGGAGTGGGAGTGAAATCTAAGCTCTTGGCGTTCCGTTGAATCTACAAGCTGCTAACTGACCCAGGTGGGTCGGTTGGTTGAGCGCCCACATTTGCCTCTCCGGAAGCTGGGGTTTTAGGGGGGGGGGGCGAGGGAACACAGAATTCACAGTTCACATCAAGCATCAGACACACTAATGGATTGATTCATTGATCATGCAAACACACGTGAAGAAGAGTGATAGGCGGCGAACGCACACAAGAGACATAATAACGCATGGCACACGCAAAACGGAGGAGACGCGTCCATCATGCATGGAAGACCAGGGGATAAGAGTAGAATACATGGATCATACTATTAATTACTATTCCACTGACTGTAGGCTACAACATGGATCCCAAGGTGGAGCAAATCGAACACCCAGACCCCCTCGTCGAATTGATCGAGTCGGTTGGCCCCTGGCTCAAGGAGACGTTCCCGTACTGGGATATGCCAGACTTCACTCCGAAAGTCAACGGCGAGGCCATTGCGAATCGTCCCACGTGTCCTCTGCAACTGGCCGAAATGGCCGAAGTCGGCGACCACATCGCGGTGAAGGCAAAGTCAGGTTACTGGCATCATGGTATTTTTGTCGGTCGTGTGGAAAAAGGCCCTTACATGGTGATCGACGTCTACGGAGATGACAAGGCATTATCGACCATCTGTTATCGGACGCTGACCGCATTCACGAACGGGGGTACCGACTACGCAATTATACCGTATGACGAGACCATCTCCAAGGAGCACTCAGCTTTGATTGCGTTGCGTCTGCAGCAGACCGCAGAAAAACAACGCTGGCACTACAATGCCATCAGCAACAACTGCGAGCACTTTGCGATCCTCTGCCGATGTGGCAGGTGGGTGGGTGATTTGTTCTTGAAAGTGCAGAAAGAGCTGGATGCATTACCTTCTCCCCTGTTGCGTCCTTGCAAAGGGAAAATTTGTTTCATAATATGACGTCCGTTTTGTTCTTTATCGCAGGAAACTATCGCTGCAAGTCATGGAGCTGTACATGTCCATCTTGAACGCGTTGGATATATCGAATCTTTCATCTTGTTTTGTCTTCTGTATGTCTTCTCCTCTTCTTCTTTTATATTATTTTCCATGCTAAAAAAAAATTGACGCCTTTTTCCTTCCTTTGAAACAACAACAATAACAACAACAACAACAACAACAACAATAACAACAACAACTTGATATCATGTCTACCAACAACATGTCTACCGATTTCACATCATTCGTGAATGATTCCGGTATATTTACAGTTGTCCAAGTGAATGACCAAACGAAGATCAACAAAAAACTCACAGTCCCCTCATTGAAGGACATGTGCAACAAGATAATTTCATTTCCCCTCGTTCCTGCGTGCCTCGCAGACCCTGTCTGCGCAATGAAAAATGCGTACGCTAAGTTGCTCGAAGAGAAACCCAAAGGGGAGAAAATTCCTTTACAGGAAATGCTTCTCCCTATTGCCGTCGCTGCCACCGCTGCTAAGTCTGCTGCTTCTGCTGATTCTGCTGCTCCTGCTCCTTCCGCCTTGCTTGCCCTCCCAGAGGACGAATGCATGTCGGAGAGTTCCAGCAGTGGCGGTAAAAGGCGCCGCGCCAATGGTTCACCCTCTGTGGCTCCTACTCCTGCTGCTGCTGCTGCTTCTACTTCTACTGCTGCTGCTCCTGCTGTTGCTTTTACGTTTACTGCTACTGCTCCTGCTCCTGCTCCTGCTCCTGCTCCTGCTGCTGCTCCTGCTCCTGCTCCTGCTGCTGCTCCTGCTGCTACTCCTGCTGGCTCGTTCTCAACGTGCTCCCTGTCCTCCTCCTTGGCCTCCGGTCGTGTTGGTCGCGGGTCCGTTCTAAAGAACGAGCTTCCTGTTGGATCCAATATAGGTGCATTTACCATCGTGGGGTATTCCCCCACCCTGGGCTGCACTGCTGTCACCATTAACGGCAACCCGTGTGGTAGAAAACAGATGCTCTTAAGCAACCCCAATGGTGGGACCTTCACCACTGGCAAGTGCGCGCACATAGCGTGCATGAAACAGACTCCCGCCAAGCGTGAGGCGTACCTCGCCACCAAGCGAGCTACGCTTGACGAGCTCTCAATTGAGATTAGCTCCCTGACCCTCAGCCAGCTTTAGTCAGTCAGTAAGTTAGTTATTTAGTTACTCAGTTATTTAGATACTAAAAACTCTTTTTTTTTATACAATTTTTTAAAGACGAGATGGGATAGTCTGCATCGCCAGCGTCACGCCGACTGCGCCCTGCATGGACTGGCAGGCGAAGAACATGAGGGACTGAGGTACAATCAATGTGTAGAGTTGACAGGTGATGGGAACCCTCCCTGTATAATGTGTCGAGTCGACTCACAGAGTCACATCACATGGCGACCGACCTCTCGCATTACATGACGGCGGAAACTGTCGAGTCGAAGCAAAGATAACAAACAACACTTGGATGAGAACCGTCTCACATTAACATATAACAAGCGGCGGAGCCCCTTTCACCTCCCCACAGCGGAGCGACTGGGGGCGACCGGAGGGGAGCCCCCACAAAGGGTCCGCGAGGAACCGAGCGGGTGGGCGACCGGAGGGGTGCCCACAGTTCACATCAATCTTGGAAGAAGCGAGATCGTCAGCGGTATCGGAGGACACAAGCAAACGGCGGAACACTGTCGCATCCACACCGTCAGTCCGTCCGTCCGTCCATTCCTGACACACGGATGCGGCGGCGGATCATCGTTATTTGCTATTTACGAGAAAAATGCGGTGAGATTAAATTATGGTTTAGAAGTTTTACAGAGTAAAAGTAATATTTTTCATGCCATACCCTCAAGTCGTTTTTCACAAATCACAGGGGAGAATGGCCATCCTGTGTTCCCTCGCCCCCCCCCCCTAAAACCCCAGCTTCCGGAGAGGCAAATGTGGGCGCTCAACCAACCGACCCACCTGGGTCAGTTAGCAGCTTACAATTGTTATCCTCTGGGCCAGCTTAACTGCTGAAATACGGGATGAAGGACACGAAGGATTGGGTTTAGGGGGTCCTTGATACAAAACCTTTAGCTGACCTACCCAATCAATTGGGTTCAAGGGTCACCGGTAAGAGTGTCCCACAAATTCTGTCTCTGACTGTATCAGATACAGTTGCTCAACTATGGATTAAGCCCCGTTGCCTCTGATGTCGAAACACATAATTGTATTCACATTGTCTGTGAAGGTGCGCGTTCCCTTGATCCATTCATTCATTATCGTGCCCAGGGTCGGCTGAGTCAGCTTCCTCGTCGGACACCTCTGCAACCACCTCCAGCTGACGCGTCCCGTCGCCCGGCTTGCGTTCGAAGACGTGCAGCGTCGTCCCGTGATCCGTGGATTCGTTCTGGCAGGCACAGATCACCGCCATGACCGCCTGGTAGTCGACGCAGTGGGGGTCGACTCCCACGAATGACAGGGTATCCAAGCCGTCGGTGAAGATGCGGCTCGTGTTGCCGCAGGACTTGCCACAGGACTTGCCGGGGAACGCGTCGTCGATGCCCTCGTACCGCATGACCCGGTCCCAGAGCAGCGGGTGGTGGAGGACCTCAGGCGAGAAGCCGGACATCAGGTTCGGGTGGATACGGATGCGGTAGCGACGGCCCGGGACGAGGACCACCGACGTCTCCATGAGAAAATCCGAATATACATAGTTTACGACAGGGTCTCTTTACACGAAATAGGTAGAGGACACGAAAAGCATGGACAATTCATTTTTACATGTAAATGATGCAATTCTTGCATTCTGAGCATGTGTACATGGATTCTGAAGGACAGCATTTGATCACTCTTTTCTTTGTAGGTTCGCATTCTCCACAGAATACGCGTAGGTCAGGGTCTACTATTTCGTATTCATCGCCTCCCATGTATTGCTCGAGACGCACACCCATGGCTTTCATTGTGTATTGAATTCTGCGGGCCTTTTTCAGCCATTTGGACATTGCAGAGTGCGGATGCTTTCCGTTAATCCAGTATGGCATCAAGTAGTCCACGAACAATTCTTCTCCCCGCTTCACTTTCCTTGATGTGCATAGGTATACTTCTTCTGTCTCCCCCTTCTTCTTCTGTATGAATTCGCAGTTGTTTGAGAATCCCGTCACTTCTGGATGGATGGCATCGTTTGCGATATGTGCCACTCCCTTGCTCAGATCGAATGGGTCTGGTTGGAGCGTGAGAACGTTTGGGGTGCACGCGATCTCAAATGCGTACGCATGTACACGTTTACTTTTTCGCTTTCCCGATCGTGTACGCGAGGACACATTCGATTCGTTGATGACAGGTCCTGGGTACTCTGTGAGTGGTGTTCCAGTGGGTAGCGAACGGATAGCAAAGAGGCCCCTCCCTGCTCCGGGTATCTTGGATTTTCCGATGCGTATATAGGATGGTATCTTTCCTGTATCGCTGAATGCTACGCGCTCAAATGAAAATGGGCGAACGTGTTCTCGCATGTTGTTACAGTTGTTCTCACTGAATGATCTATTATTCCATTTACACCATAAACTTTGTAATGTACAGTTGTTCTCAAATAAAGTGGGACACACCCACTACCGCATCACGGCGGCACCTGTCGAGTCGAGTCACAGAGCGACCGACCTCTCGCGTTTCGCCGAGAAGTTCCTCGAAAACCCCACCACCCCCTGATACTGATATGAGTGAACACGGCCGAATAGTTCGTATAAGAAGATCTTTCTTACAAACAGGTATGGAGGATTTTAAAAGGAGAGTACGTGTGTGGCACGAAAACATTCGGATATTCGAGGATCATGTCCCTCCTCGTGCTTCTTTGAAAGTTTCGTACGATCCTTCCTTCGAGTTTGATCGCACGAAATATACGATGCGGACCGATATCCGTGTCATAGACATGGACACATTAGATGCGACCCTAGACCTTATAGAGCAAGGTATGCACCCGCTCGTCTTGAACATGGCGGACATACATAATCCTGGGGGGTGCGTGTCTTGTGGAGGTGGGATGCAGGAAGAGTCGTTGTTCCGGAGGACGAACTACCATCGTCATCTCTCGAGGTCGTTTTACCCGATCGGAGAAAGGGAAGCCGTTGTATCGTTCGACGTCGACATCATCAGGGAGTGCGAGAGAGACGGATTCGAGTTCCTGAAGTTTTCTAAATCGGCATCCTTCTTGGCATGTCCGTGCATTTCCATGCCACAGCTGGTGGACAACAGGTTCTCAGAGAAAGACAGTCAATTGTTTCGCGAAAAGGTGAGACTCGTATTGAGTGTAGCTCACAAGTACGGACATGACAGCATCGTATTAGGAGCTTGGGGATGCGGGGCGTTCGGGTGTCCACCTAAACACGTTGCCGAGATCATGTTTGCCGAGATCGAACAGGTAGAAGGGTGCTTCAAGAAGATCGTTTTCGCGATTCTAGGTAAAAACATCGATTTCTTTCATCTCGCAGAAAATGAAAAAAAGAGATCACTACATCAGTAACTGTTGTTGTTGATGAATAAAAACTCGTATTGTTGTAGACACCACTCGGTCCCCCTCCGGTGGTCGCGACAACATTAGGTTACACCGCAAGGTGTACCGTACACTACAGAAAGCGGTTTCATTTTAGTATTCCGTCGAGTGTAAGAGCGTTTCATGCAAGCAGTCCTCGTCACGTAATCGATAGCAACATGCATCCTGGCATCCATCAAGAACTGTTGGCCCAGGAGACACACATGCTCGCATCTGGTCTTGGGGCACAATCCCACCTGTGTGGAAATACCGCTGATGCACACCTCATACATGTGCTCCGAGTGAGGAAGCTTCGGATCTGGAGGATAAACTGCATTCTTGTACCCCAAGGCGTGTAATACCTCCAGCGTCATGTAGCTGAGTGTAGAGCCCGTGTCATACATCATGGAAATCTTGAACTGGTGCAATGGCTCAGCAGCCTCACACATAATGGGATCCGCCTTGACAATTACGGGAAACAAAATGCGGTTCACCCCCCCGTAAAACCGACCAGATGACATTGCGTCATGGGGAACCAGCTCATCAGTAACTGACAGGTAGTGCAAATTAAACAGTGTTTTGCTGGCAGAGTAAACTACCGATCGCTCACAGAACACGGAGCACATCACATCGTCCATGGCAGCCTGGTATGGGTTTCTGGACACCGTCGCCCTACCTGGCATCTCGAAGTCTTCATACACTTCCATAATTTCAAGCTCCCTTACCAGCTCTGTCAGGGGAATTATTACGCCGTCGAGACGCGACAGACCAAGGTGCTTATCCGGTACCAAACTCCGGCACGCCAGAAGGCTGTCAAGTGCTGCGCCCAACACGCTGTCTGGCAGAGTGTCATAGTGTGAAGACGAGCATTTCCTCCTCTAGGGAACCGTTACACTCGCAACTTCAAAGCTGGGAAAGCTAACTGGGCACTCTGTACGGTCCTTGAGGGTTCGATGATGATTGATGCATTGGATGCGATTCATTATTCTTCTTCAAGTCATCTGACTTGTTTACACACGCAAACGGCGGGAAACTGTCGCATCCACACCGTCCGTTCGTCCGTCCATTCATGACACACGGATGCGGTGGCGGATTCTCGTCCCTCATCGTCTCGGAGTCCTCGAATTGATTGTAAACAACCATTCTTCAGTATAAACAACCATCAGAACAGCACAGCACACTTCACGAACGAATGAGTTCCTTTGACGAAATCAATGAAGATGTATTGGAGATCATTATAGCCAATGCGATTTCGAACGAATGCCACCTAAAACAAGTGGCTCTCGTTAGCAAACAGTGGAGATGCGTCGCACCCCGGTGTGTCACAAGGATCCACCTGAGACATTATAAAAGTTTGGAATACGCATTATCAAGCATTTGCAGGGTTAAAGAGTTGAAAATCGGTATCAATCGGGGGAAAGACGTACCCTACCAATCAATGTCGGCTATCGAAGACAAGATCCAAGACATATCGCCGCTGTCCGGCCTCACTTCGTTGGTTCACCTGGACATATCGAACACCTACGTGACCGACATATCGCCACTGTACGGACTCACTTCGTTGACGCACCTGAACATGGCGCACACCTACGTGGACGAAGACCTATTATCACCGCTTTCCGGACTCACTTCGTTGACGCACCTAGACATTTCGCACACACTTGTGACCGACATATCATCGCTGTCCGGTCTCACTTCGTTGATTCACCTAGATATTTCGCACCTCACGTACGTGGACGAACACCCATTATCATCGATTTCAGGACTCAATGCGTTGGTTCACCTCAACATTTCGCATATCGGAAACAGACTAGAAGACATATCAACGCTTTCCGGACTCACCGAGTTGGTTCATCTGAACATGGCGTACACACGGGTGGGCGAACAGGACCTATCACCGCTGGCAGGACTCACTTCGTTGATTCACCTCAACATGGAGGGCACCGAAGTGGAATACCTATCATCTCTGTCCGCCCTCAATTCGTTGATTCACCTCGACATTTCGCATCTCAAATACAAGCTCGAAGACATCTCACCGGTGTCCGGTATCACTGCGTTGCTTCACCTGAACATGGAGGGAACACGTGTACCCTCTATATCAGTACTGTCCGGCCTCACTTCGTTGGTTCATCTGAACATGGCGTACACATGTGTGGTCGAAGACCGAGTACCGATGTCCGGCTCCATTTCGTCTTGTCGCCGGAGCAAGGTGCTCAACATATCGCCGCTGGCAGGACTCGCTTCGTTGATTCACCTGAACATGAAGGGCACACGTGTGAAAGACATATCACCACTGGCAGGACTCGCTTTGTTGATTCACCTTGACATGAAGGGCACCGACGTGGAAGACATATCACCACTGGCAGGACTCGCTTCGTTGATTCACCTGAACATGAAGGGCACCGACGTGGAAGACATATCACCACTGGCAGGACTCACTTCATTGGTGCACCTGGACATTTCGAAAACCGACGTGGACGACATATCACCGCTGGCAGGACTCACTTCGTTGGTTCACCTCTACATTTCGAAAACCGACGTGGACGACATATCGCCGCTGGAAGGACTCGCTTCGTTGACGTACAATGGATGGAATGATGTGTAAAATTGTTCAACGGGGTGTCATGATACAGTCCAGCCAAAGCAGGACCAAATGCAATGGGATGATCTCCCCACACCCTACCCTCTTTTGTTGGTTGATCTTGCCAACTCTTAACTGCTCTGCTCTGATGCCACATGCCATGGATTTCTTCTTCGGTTGTCGCAGTCGGGTCGTAAGGCTCAACTTGGGCACTTGCCACACTACGTTTCCTTCAGGTGGAAAATAGTATGTGGTGAGGGAAAATGGCTTTATTACAGCTAAGCGAAATCAAGAACTATTTGAAGAACATAGCAAGTGGCAACGCATCACAAGAGCACACGCTTGATGGACTTATCTACAGCAACATGGGTATTGGAATTAGGTGCGTGGAAGATGCACTGGTGAGGGCATACAAAGAGTCGGAACAAAAGGGGATCCTGGTTCAACATTCAGATGCATGGGGGGGGATGACCGATTCCATGAAAGCTCTCGACAACTTGCTAGACCGAACTGATACAAAGGAGCTGAATACACCCTGTCACAAATGTGACGATAGCTTACATCCGTACTACACACCATGGCAGTACATGTGTGTTTTGAAAAAGACGTTCCTGCTCGGGGAGTGGTCTTCAAGTTTTGCCATTAAACTGGCAGAGTGTGGGGCAGTGACAGATATCCCCAATTGGTGGAGTACTGACATGAAAAGAGTTGCGCATACCTGTCAGGAACCAGGTACACAATAAGATGCGGTGGTCCTGTCAAAGAATTGAGTGCGAGTCACATGGTGACCGACCTCTCGCATCACGTCGGAACATGTCGAGTCGACTCACAGAGAGAGACCATTACAGTCGGCGGAACGATGTCGAGAGACCATTACAGTCGGCGGAACGATGTCGAGAGACCATTACAGTCGGCGGAACGATGTCGAGAGACCATTACAGTCGACGGAATGTACATGTGACTGTCATGTATTCAAAGCGGTATTTTTTAATGATAACTGACTCCTGCTGCAACACGTCATGCCTCAAAGTTGGCAGCGGACGACCGCATCCTCACACACGCACGGCGGCGGGTCTTACGCAACCGCATGTACTCAAACGAAAGCCTTGAGCCGCATGAGCTCACCTACGTGCGATGATATTTAGCTTCGTAATAGCATGGATCGATACAGAATATACAACTGCACGAAAAACATAACAGCAAGCAGCTCCAGAATGCCCTTTTCCTGAGCGGAAGATACCCGAATAGCCTTACGTAATCGTCCATAATCAATATTGGATCCATGTATTCCCACGCGTTTGCCGTGTACGTCTTTTCTATCTCTACAATCTTCTTCAATCGAGCAGCATTCTGGTCGTACTCAATTTTGGCACCAGATAATAGGTGGATTGTCGTGCCGTCAAACGTGAACATAGTCTTATTCATCACGTTCGATGTACGCCTGAAGTAGAATGTCTCTTTGTACAGGTCGAGTATTTCTAAACATTTCTTGGCGTCGTCCTCATTATCGAATACCACCGTTCCATGTAAAATAAAATTTTTGCCATTCCACGTACTGCCTGAAACTGTGAAACACGCATACATGCTTGTATCCAACTTCTTGAAGTTATCCATTGTTTCTGTTTTACATACTCCTCAAACTTTGCAGCAATGTGTACAACAATCGACCGTCTGTCCAAGTCATGGTACATACATTGCGGTGTAACGTCTGTATACCGTTTATTTTGATGTTTCATTTAAGTATTCCGTTGACTGTAGCGTTATGTATATAGCGTTGCCTATCACAATATCGTTCGCTTCGTCTCTAATTCTTGTCTATGCTTGACGCGCATGTCAAAGCATGTTGGAAGCCTTGTCCATGTTAGCATGGTTGGTTTCGACAAGTGTGATCATCACATGGATTGCCATGACAAAAAAACAGAAGTTACCTCAAATTTGCGCAGGCATCATGTGGACCATAACAATCACGATGTTGATTAGCTTCTGCTCATCATTTTAAAAGAATCATGAAGTAATGGGCGTTCCTGCCTCCCGGCCGAATTCCAGGGGAACACAAAGAGCGTTTGTATGACATGGAAGAACCAATGCACTACACTTTGTTGCATTTATTGAATCATTGAGTTTGTGCAATAATTCAGTAGCAATAATGGACAATGCCAGTATCCATAAGAAATTGGTCCTCAGTCACCCCGTCAATATTTGTTACACACCTCCTTACAGTCCAGAATTCAATGCTATTGAGCTATGCTTCGCTAAGGTGAAGAGAGACTTTCGTCGTTTGACCTACATACCGAATGAAACAAAGACGCACGTGTCTGATATGATTTCCTTAGCATTCGGCAACCTCACTGATAAAATTATTATGGGTTGTTTTGAACACGTTTGGAACACTTATGTGCTTTGTTACACTCAGACCGGTCAATAATGTTATTGAATCAATTACAATTCTCTATGTACAACTTGGACAGACGGTCGATTGTGGTACACATGTACACATTGCTGCAAAGTTTGAGGAGAGTGGCTATACTTGCGAATGTAAGCCACATGACAGTCTCGAGGTGGAATCTGAATATTTTAACGTTTGCCGCAACTGTGTGAATGCGACAGTTTCGCCACAGTTTTGTTTCCCGTCTCCCTCGAGCCATGAAAACAACCTCTCGTACGCCCCCTCACTCATCTGCCTTGCCAGGCAGAACACTGCGCCTGAAATTCCATCTTCTGCTCGGTTGTTCATGTTGCGCCAGACGTTGGTCAATCCATGAGGTTGATCAACAAAATGCTCAGGCGTTGCTGGCAAACACCCCAGACAGCCCACCCCACCACCCAGAAGTAGACCCCCGGATGCTGGCAGCACAGGCTAGCAATAAGCTTCAACACAGTGGGTGCAGTATCATCCGATATCTGCATTTCCATCTTTTAACACTCTCTATTACAACACGGAAAACACCACCCACGCATCCTCCATTGATGCTGTCTGTAACGGGGGCGTGTGTTGGCGGTCATACCTTTCACGCTTGTCAGGATCACTCAGCGCTCCGTAAGCCGCGCACAAATTTTGAAACGCTCCTGAGCAGCATCCCTTTGGCTGTCAGGAGAGTTGTCCCATTTGTCCGTATGCCATTTCAGAGCTGCTTGCCGTATGCCTCTCCGAACTCCTCTGTCGTTGCAGTTCCTGCCTGCCACCCCCAACAATTCATAGTGGCTGCTGACGATGAGGCCTGCGTTGGGCATTTATTGATGTATAATGCCCCTCCTTCAAACCATTTTCGAAGATTCTGGAGCACGCATGATTGGTGTGATGTAACAGATTCACTGCATACAGTCATGACATTGAAGTCCCGGACAAGTTGACGCACTGTGTTGACATCTTGTCGCGTTTGTTTGCTCTCACACACTCACTCACTCTTGCGCGTGGTCATCATCGATTCAATGGTCGGGTACACAAGTCCACAATGTCGTCCACATCCGCACATTTGGGGAGGAAAACCGTTTCTCGGTGCCTGCTTTTGATGGCGTGGAGGAGCGCACCACAATGAGCGAAATTCTCCTGCTTTTCATTATCGCACGACTCCGTTTGAGGGCCCCGCCGAAATCCAGATCTCAGGATCGACCTATTGAACTTCGCCATTTGTTTCTCGATTGAGATGGCCAAGTATTAAATTACATTTTTATTCATTCACGATCCCCTGAATCTTGACCACCATTATGTCGTCATCTCCTTTTTTGTCAGTCACCACTCCCATCGAGAGGGTTTAGGGTTAACCCACAATCAATCCAGGGAGGCGGAACGCCCTTAATGGGCGTTCCTGTCTCCCGGCCGATTTTTAAAAATTTCTAATCAGGATTTAGAGCCTCCGGAAAAGACTCGCTAGCTTGAGACATCACACGATGAATCACAATTCCGCTCCATACCATGTTTCCGCAACCAGTCAAAATCGGCCGGAGGCAGGAACGCTCATTCATTATATGTTTCATTTACTGTCCGCCTACTGTAGTGTCATTCGGGCGGAAAAAAGTGTACACATTTGTATATAGCATGGTAGAGCACATTATTACATGTAGTGATTTGAAAAAGTAGGCGAGCGGATCGAACACATAGTAAATGAGATGGCTTCTTATATAAAGCGACAGGCGTGGAGTATTCAAAGCCCATGCATCAGGATGGTCCCAATGGGTGTGGATGTTACAAGATAGCAAGCGCCGAGAGTGGCAGATCACATACCCTGGGGATCCTCAGGGGTGTGGGAATTCACCAAAAACCGGTTGTAATAAAAAGATAACTGATACACTCGGACAAGGAATTATGTACATGATATGCCGAGTCCCCAAAATCCTCTTGTATTGTTTTATCTTCTACACTTCGCTCGACACTGCGTTCTGTAAAGAACCTGTCGCTTGTAATCAATTGTGCGTCCTACCACAACTTCCAGTTTGCAATATTTCTTTGGCCTCGCAAAGATTCCGGGCGGGTTGGGTACATTGTAAGCAATTGTGGATGTTAATGGCTGCATTTGGTCACGTTTACAAACAACTTGCTGTTCTCCATGGTGGAACTCACCATAGCAAGCCTCGAACCGTGCGCCCTTTTTTTTCGGATTGCACACTCTGGAGGACGTGGTGCTGTCCTTGTGCCAGATCTTTGTGGTACGGAATTCGTCAATGACGCAACTCGCCCCTTGAAACGGTCTCTAAACGCATTGAACGCGCTCGTTGTAGGACAGAAAGTTCACCCTTGCCACCAGGGGCAACTTAGAAGAACCGTATGCGATGACATTGTTTTCCTCTCACCGACATCCGCCTGGACCTCGTTGAAGAAGCGTGCTAAGACACGTCGCCACCGTAGAGCCGCAGGCGCTGCGCGCCCCACCGCGACTTGGACATCTCCCCCCATCGAGAATCCCATATGGTTGACCATTACAGTCACGTAAGCGTCAAACGACTCTAGAGATGTGCCTTGGGACTGTTGTCCTTCAGGTCGTCAAGCAGTCCTGGATGTTAGACAACCACTTCTTGGTCGGCCTCTAGATTTGAAGACCCCGCTCTCAACGTAGTACCGCTCCCGCGTGAGTCTCTTGCTCCCAACTCGCAGTGCCTCTTCCTCTTCCTACCCCCCTATCTTTTTCTTCGACCTTATTTTTCTTCCAAGTCAAAAGGCAATGTTGCAGCGGTTTGCAACGACCACCACATGGGGTCGGACTCGGAAAACTCGCGGAAGTCTTGGTCTGCTTCTTACGCGCCTTTCCGCGTCCTTGATTGAAATATTTTTCTTCTCGGCCCTAAGAAAGTGGGTACAAGCCATTACGCCGTCAGTGTCTATGGTGCATGTAAACCACCTTTCCCAGTAGAACGGATGTTTTCCACATCGAAGACCGACTCCCAGTGCTCCTTGTTCGTCAGCGTCTTTTCGAGACTCTCGACGAGACCCACGTCCTTGAGGCAGCCCAGTAGGCCGTCGGTGTCTATCGTGATGAAGGAGTGCTTTACTGTGTGGATGGGAGCGATGTTGACCAGCTTGGCGTAGCCCCGTCCTCGTGGGCCTCGAGGTATCGATTGATAAAGACTTTTGTACCGGATCATCTTGCGGCTGTTGGAAACGCTCTAAAGCCACTGTCGTTTGATCTCGTCCCGTCCGATGATCGAGTGCTGAATCTTCAGCAACATCTTTGTTCGCTCCGGTAGGAGAGAATGTATCGCTATGAGGTCTTCCTTACTCCCCAAGGGTATATCGTAGAGGAGGTTCGTGGAATACGGTCTCGTCAATGCCGTGCTCATCTTTGAACTCCTTGGCCAAGATCCTTTTCCTTCGAGTAAACGAACTTCTTGATCCATGTGGAGAGATGGACTCTGTAGTGGTTATTGAAATTGGTCAGGTACTTCTTCGACGCGTGGCTGTACAGGTTTCGATCGCCATCGTAGCGAGCTATGCACCCACGTATTGTTTCTTCTTTTTCACAATTACCTCGCGCCCCTCATCTTCTCCCTAAACCAATAGTTGTTGTGAAAGAACCTTTCGACTGTGGCGTCCCTCGTCTCCATGTGCGCCTGTCTCGACCCTACCATAAGCTGCCGAATGATTTCTGGTCGACGCTAGGGACACTTACAGTGTGAAGTTGCGCATCTGGTACCCCTTCGAAGACTTCTTTTAATATCCGGTTCACCGCAACACCGGCAAGATAAGTCCTCTTGGATACGCTGTCGACCCCTCCTTAATCACCTTGGTGTAACGTCCTTGTTGTCTTTATCCGCTATGATCCGACTCATGTACACTTTACCACGTTCTCCTCGCCGTTTTTCCTGTCCTTAATTTTGGCCGCCCGGTCCGTCCGTACGCTTGTCCGGAGGCTCTTTATTGACTATCGTCTCCATTTAGTAGACAATGTATCTATTTCCTTGTATCAAGGTCCAGAAATTGTATTCAATGACTTTCGAAAAAAAGCCTCTACGTGTTTATCTTTACCGAACTCAAAGCCTTATACACATCTTGGCTTTTATAGAAATCGCGTTTGACGATGGAGAACAGCCCTTCTATTGGGTTGAACCAAGGTGAGTAGGGAGGAGTGTATAGGAGCTCCCACCCCCTTGAAGCTGCAAGTTTTTTTACCTTCTTGGAGTGGTGAAAAGCAACGTTGTCAAGTATAATTACTGGTCAGTTGGACAGCCAAATTTTCTAAAAACTCAACAAAAGTATGCGTGTTAAAAGACCCTTGCCTGATTTTAAATAAATGTCCCCTTTTCCTTGTTGAATAGACAAAGTGCCGACATTGTCGTCACCCTAGGTCTCAACCTCGGTACAACCAGTAGCTCTCCCTTTGGTGATAGCCAACACCGTCTCTCGTATGTCTTCCAAATGAAGTTTCGTCGATCGATACAAAGTCCTCCCTTCCTCTTTTAACCGTTCCCTTTGGCTTATGAATGACGTGGTTTTCTCATATAAGTTATCAGGCCTGGAGAAGAACTTTGCTTTTTCTTTGTGAGCCCAAGCCTTTTTATCACAACGCGAATAAATTCTTTTGATCACTTCAAATCCGAAAGCATCCTTTCCTTATGACGAAGAACAGCAAGAGATGTGAATGGATCTATTTTTAATGACGCCTTTAAGAATAAGCTCTATGACCACATCCGATTTTGTAGGTTAATTCCGTTTGTACACTTTTTTATGGGGTTTTAGA
>JACBWV010000447.1:0-14000 GCA_013435795.1 Chlamydomonas sp. ICE-L
ACAATGCTGCGGTATATTTCAATCTGCTGTAATATGCCAATATTCGTATATCAATATGCTTCGGTATGTTTCCATATCTGTATATATCAATATGCTGGAATTCATATGCTTTAGTTCAATATGCTGTATATTCCAATATGTGTATATTTTTATAGCTGCTGATATTCATCTTGCTGCGGTATATCAATATGCTTTATATATTAATATGCTTTATATTCATTATACCCGGGCGGTATATTCAATAATGCTGTATATTCAATATGCTGTTATTCATTATGCTGGCGGTAATTAATCTGCTTGCGGTATATTCAATTGCTGCGGTATATTCACAATGCTTGTATATCAATCTGCTGTATATTCACTATGTGTTATTCAATATGCTGTATATTCAATATGCTGTATATTCATTGCTGCGTATATTCATAATTCGGCGGTATATTCAATATGCTGCGGTATTTCAATATGCCTGCGTTCTATTCATTATGCTAGCGGTATATTCATTACGCTGCGGTCATATTCATATGCTGTATATTCAATTTGCTGCGGTAATATGCAATATTCTGTTATTCAATATGCTGTATCTTCTATAGGCTATATGGCATGCGGTATATTCAATATGCAGTATATTCAATATGCTGGATATTCAATATGCTGTATATTCAGTATGCGGTATATACAATATGCTGCGGTATATTCAATAGCCACTGATATTCAATCTGCGTATAGCAATTGCCTGCGGTATGTTCACTATGCTGTATATTCAATATGGTGGATATTCAATATGCTTTATATTCAATATGCTGTATATTCAATATGCTGTATATTCAATATGCTGTGTATTCAATATGCTGTATATTCAATATGCTGTATATTCAATATGCTGCGGTATATTCAATATGCTGCGGTATATTCAATATGCTGCGGTATATTCAATATGCTGCGGTATATTCATTATGCTGCGGTATATTCATTATGCTGCGGTATATTCAATATGCTGTATATTCAATATGCTGCGGTATATTCAATATGCTGTATATTCAATATGCTGTATATTCTATATGCTGCGGTATATTCAATATGCAGTATATTCAATATGCTGGCTATTCAATATGCTGTATATTCAGTATGCGGTATATACAATATGCTGCGGTATATTCAATATGCTGTATATTCAATATGCGGTATGTTCAATATGCTGTATATTCAATATGCTGGATATTCAATATGCTTTATATTCAATATGCTGTATATTCAATATGCTGTCTATTTTATAAGCTGCTGTATATTCATAATGCTGCGGTATATTCAATATGCTTTATATTCAATATGCTGTATATTCATTATACCGCGGTATATTCAATATGTTGTATATTCAATATGCTGTATACATTCATTATGAAATGAGGGAAAACAAATGAGAGTGTGATAATGGTGTCAAGGGTACAATTAACAAAAGAATCTGACACGGTATATTCAATATGCTGCGGTAATATTCAATATGCTGCGGTATATTCGTTATGCTGCGGTATATTCATTATGCTGCGGTATATTCAATATGCTGTATATTCAATATGCTGCGGTATATTCAATTGCTGTATATTTCAATATGCTTTGTTATATTCTATATGCTGGCGGTATATGCATATGCCGTAGATTCATTATGGCTGCGGTAGAATCGCAATATGTCGGTATAGTTCAATTGCTGTATATTCAATATGCTGCGTATATTCAATAACTGTATATTCATATTTGTATATTCCTATGCTGTAATTCCATATGCTGTATATTAATATTCTTAATATTCATTATGGCGGTATAATCCAATATACTGCGGTATATTCAATATGCGGTTATATTCATATGCGGTAGATTCAATATTCTGCTATTCAGTATGCGGTATATGACTAATATTCTGTTCTATTCAATATCTTGATATTCACTATGTCGGTATGTTCAATATGCTGGTATATATTCAATATGCTGGATATTCATATGCTTTAATTCAATATGCTGTATATTCAATATGCTGTCTAATTTATAAGCTTCTTATTTCATAAGCTGCTGTATATTCAAATGCTTATATTCCATATGCTGTAATCATTCAGTTATACCCGCGGTATAATTCAATATTCTGTATATTTCAATATGCTGTATATTCACTTCTGCGGTAATTCAAATATGCTCGGTATATTCCAATATGTGCGGTGATATTCAATATGCTGTATATTCAATATCTGTATATTCAATATGCTGGATATTCAATATGCTGGATATTCAATATGCTGTATATTCAATATGCTGTATATTTTATAAGCTGCTGCATATTCATTATGCTGCGGTATATTCAATATGCTTTATATTCAGTATGCTGTATATTCATTATGCTGCGGTATATTCAATATGCTGTATATTCAATATGCTGCGGTATATTCAATATGCTGCGATATATTCAATATGCTAAGTATTCAATATGCTGCGGTATATTCAATATGCTGTGTTTTCAATATGCTGCGGTATATTTTAAAATATGCTTGCGGTATATTCATCATATGCGGATATTCGTATGCTGCGGAGTATATTCAATATGCTGCGGTTAGTTCATATTCTGTATATTCAATTAGCGGTATATTCAATATGCTGCGGTATATTCAATATGCGGTATATTCAATATGCTGCGGTATATTCAATATGCTGTCTATTCAATATGCTGTATATTCATTATGCTGCGGTATATTCAATCTGCTGCAGTATATTCAATATGCTGCAGTATATTCAATATGCTGCGGTATATTCAATATGCTGTATATTCAATATGCTGTATATTCAATATGCTGTATATTCAATATGCTGTATATTCAATATACTGTATACTCAGTATGCTGTATATTCAATATGCTGCGGTATATTCAATATGCTGTATATTCAATATGCTGTATATTCAATTTGCTGTATATTCATTATGCTGCGGTATATTCAATATGCTGCAGTATATTCAATATGCTGTATATTCAATATGCTGCGGTATATTCAATATGCAGTATATTCAATATGCTGCGGTATATTCAATATGCGGTATATTCAATATGCTGTATATTCAATATGCTGTATATTCAATATGCTGTATATTCATTATGCTGCGGTATATACAATATGCTGTGTATTCCAATGTGCTTGTAATATTCCTTATGCGCGGTAGTTTCAATATACTGCGGTAAATTCAATATGCTTGCGTATATTAAATATGCTGAATATTCCAATATGCTGTATTTCAATATGCTGCGGTATTTCAATATGCTGTATATCATTATGCTTGTATATTCACTATCGGTATATTCAATATGGCTGTTATATTCAATGTGCTTTATATTCATATGCTGCGGTAATATTCAATATGCTGGAATATTCATTATGCTCGGTATATTCAATATCCCAGGTATATTGTTCATATGCTGTATATTCGAATATGACAGCGGGTATATTCAATATGCTGTATCTCTCAAGATGCTGCGGTATACTTCAATATGCGGTATTCAGGATCAAGTATGCACGTATTTGTTCATTATGGCCTCTTGTATAGTTCAATATGCTGTGAATTTGCAATATGCGGTATAGTTCTTTATGCTGCGGTAATATATCAATAATGCTGCGGTATATTCAGTATGCTGTATATTCAATAATGCTGTATATCATATGCTGCGGTATATTCAATAGCTTGGCGAGTATACAAACTTTCATATGCAGTTTTTCAATATGCTGCGGTATTGCAATATGCGGTATATCCATATGCCTGGGTGCTATTCAATAGCTGTATATTCAATTGCGGTATATTTTGTCAAAGTATCTGTGGTATATTCATATGCTTGGCGGTATATTCAATATGCCTGATATTCAATAATGCTGGATATCATTATGCTGCGGTATTTCAAGTATGCTGCGGTATATTCAATAGGCTGCTGTATATTCAATATGCTGCGGGTATAATTCAATATGCTGTATATTCAATATGCTGAATATAAATATGCAGCGGGTGTAAACCAACAAAAGAAAAACATAATTCAATATGCTGTAATATTCATTGCTGCGTTATATTCAATTGCATGTATATTCATATGCTGTATATTTCATTAATGCGGCCGCGGTATATTCACTATGCTGTATATTTCCATATGCGTTATATTCTTTATGCTGCGGTATATTCATCATGCTGGCGGTTAATTCAATATGCTGTATATTAAATATCTGTATGTCAATTGCCTGCGGTTATATCAATATGCTGCGGTTATATTCATCAATTATGCTGTCTATTCATAATGCTTGGGGCATGTGCGGTATATTCATCTGCTGTATAGGATTCAATATTACGTATAATTTCAATATGCTGGCAATAGATTCTCACTATCAGTATATTCATATTGCGGAACATTCAATATGCTGTACATTCAATATAGTATATATTCAATATGCTGTATATTCATTATGCTGTATATTCATTATGCTGTATATTCAATATGCTGTATATTCAATATGCTGTATATTCAATATGCTGTATATTCAGTATGCGGTATTTTCAATATGCTGCGGTATATTCAATATGCTTTATATTCAATATGCTGCGGTATATTCAATATGCTGTATATTCAATATGCTGGATATTCAATATGCTTTATATTCATTATGCTGCATATTCAATATGCTGTATATTCAATATGCTGTATATTCAATATGCTGTATATTCAATATGCTGCTGTTTATTCAATATGCGGAACATTCAATATGCTGTACATTCAATATGCTATAAATTCAATATGCTGTATATTCATTATGCCGCGGTATATTCAATATGCTGTATATTCAATATGCGGTATATTCATTATGCTGCTGTAATATTCCATATCTCTGTAATTTCAATCTGCCTGCGTATATTCAGAATATTGATAATGCGGTATATTCAATATGCTGTATATTCAATATGCTGGATATTCAATATGCTGGATATTCAATATGCTTTATATTCAATATGCTGTATATTCAATATGCTGCTGTATATTCAATATGCTGCTGTATATTCAATATGCTGCTGTATATTCAATATGTGGTACATTCAATATGCTGTATATTCAATATGCTATATATTCATTATACCGCGGTATATTCAATATGCTGTATATTCATTAATTCGGTTTTAATCTTATGCGGCGGTATATTCAATATGTGCTGCGTACTATTCCATATGCGGTAATATCATGCTGTGTATTCAATATGCTGTATATTCAATATGCTGCGGTATATTCAATATGCTGCGGTATATTCAATATGCTGCGGTATATTCAATATGCTGCGGTATATTCAATATGCTGCGGTATATTCATTATGCTGCTGTATATTCAATATGCTGTATATTCATTATGCTGCGGTATATTCAATATGCTGTATATACATTATGCTGCGGTATATTCAATATGCTGTATATTCAATATGCTGTATATTCAAAATGCTGCGGTATATTCAATATGCAGTATATTCAATATGCTGCGGTATATTCAATATGCTGCGGTATATTCAATAAGCTGTATATTCAATATGCTGCGGTATATTCAATATAGCGTATATTCAATATGCTGTATATTCATTATGCTGTATATTCAATATGCTGTATATTAAATATGCTGTATATTCAGTATGCGGTATATACAATATGCTGCGGTATATTCAATATGCTGTATATTCAATATGCAGTATACTCAATATGCTGCGGTATGTTCAATATGCTGTATATTCAATATGCTGGATATTCAATAGGCTGTATATTCAGTAAGCGGTATATACAATATGCTGCGGTATATTAAATATGCTGTATATTCAATATGCGGTATATTCAATATGCTGCGGTATATTCAATATGCTGTATATTCATTATGCTGTATATTCAATATGCTGGATATTCAATATGCGGTAAATACAATATGCTGCGGTATTTCAATATGCGTAATTCAATATGCGGTTACGGTTTTCATATGCTCGCCGGTATGGTTCAGATATGCTGTAAGTGATTTCAATATGCTGGTATTTCAATTAGCTGTAATATTTATAAGCATCTGTATATTCCCACGGTTGCATGCGATTTCTTCAATATGCTTTTATATTCCATATGCCTGTATATCATTATGGCACACTCACAGGTATATTCCAATCGCTGCGGTATAGTCTCATATGCGATCTAAACCAAATTAACTAGTGCGCGATAGCATATTTCAGTCATTCACACTGTAATTTTCATTAACCGTTCCGCGGTACAATAGCAAATATGCCTGCGGTAATCTTCAATATGCTGGTGTGGCAATAGCTGCGTATTCTCATTTGCGGCGGTGCGCATTCAAATATGACCTGCGAGTATGTTCTATTCTTGTATAGTTACCCAAATTACGCCGGTATTAATTCAGTATTAGCCTGCGGGTAATTACTTTCAATCAGCGGGTAATATTGCAATCCTGCTTCGGTATAAATTTCACAGATGCTGCGTATTCAATATGCCTGCGATATTCAATACGCTGTATTATTCATTATGCCTGCGGTATAACAATAGTCGCTGCCGGTCATAAATGTCAATATGTGCGGGTATATTCAATATGCTTTATATTCAATATGCTGTATATTCAATAACTGGCGGCATATCTCAATATGCTTTATGGTATATTCAATCTCACACTTCTGCGGTATAGTCAACTGCAGTAATTCAATATGCTTGCGGCTACATTCATTTCAATATCGTGTCTATTCCAATATGTGGTATACCTTTCAAATTGTCCTGTTATATGCCATTTGCATGCTAATGTCTAACATCACACAATGCTTGCGGTATATTGCAATATGCTGCGTAGATTCATATGCCTGGAATTCAATATGGTGCGTGTATTCAATATGCGTTATATTCAATTGCTGCAGTGGGGATATGCAATTTGCTTATTTCAATATGCCTGTAATTTTTCATATGCTGTATATTCATTATGCCTTGCGGTAAATACATATGCTGTATATTCAATAGCTGCGGTAGTTCAATATGCTGCGGTATTAGAATATTCAATATGCTGGCTATCCAATATGCTGTCTATTAATAGCTCGGTATATTCAATATGCTGCGGTATATTCAATATGCTTTCGGATAATCACTAGTTGTATATTCAATATGCTGTAATCAATTTATGCTGCAGTATATTCAATATGCAGTATATTCAATATGCTGTTATATTTCTGTGCTGATGTATTCAAATGCTGTAATTCATCTGCTGCGTATATCAATATGATGTATATTCAATATGTGTATATTTCAATCTGTTGTATATCAATATGCGCGGTACTTCGATTGCGGTTATATTCAATATGCTGCGGTTGGTATTTCAATATGCTTGCTGTATATTCAATATGCCTGCGGGTATATTCATATGCTGCAGTATATGAATATGCCTGCGGTATCTGTGCGGTATATTTCATATGTGTATATGTTGCATTCTATGCTGTGGTATATGCTGCTGGTAATTCACTATGCTGCGTGGTTATATTCAAATATGCTGTATATTCAATATGATGTATATTCAATATGCTGCGGTATATTCAATATGCAGTATATTCAATATGCTGCGGCATATTCAATGTGCTGTATATTCAATATGCTGTATATTCAATATGCTGTATATTCAAAATGCTGTATATTCAATATGCTGCGGTATATTCAATATGCTGTATATTCAATATGCTGTATATTCATTATGCTGCGGTATATTCAATATGCTGCGGTATATTCAATATGCTGCGGTATATTCAATATGCTGCGGTATATTCAATATGCTGTATATTCAATATGCTGTATATTCAATATGTGCGGTTGGATATTTCATATTGCTTGGTATATTCAATATGCTGTATATTCATTATGCTGCGGTATATTCCATATGCGGTTTATTCAAATGCGGTGGTATATATATTCATTTTGCTGCGGTAATCAATATGTGCGGTATATTCACTATGCTGCGGTGTATGATATTCAAATGCTGTATATTCAATTGCTGTATATTCAATATGCTGTGTATTCCATCTGTGTATATCAATATGCTGTATATTCAATATGTGCGGATATTTCAATATGCTGCTGGTATATTCAATATGCTGCGTTAATCATTATGCTGCGGTCTTCATTATGCGCGGTATATTAAATATGCTGTATATTCAATGCTGCGGTATATTCAATATGCTGTATATTCAATATGCTGTATATTCATTGCTGGTATTTTTCATATGCATCATTCAATATGCTGGGATATTCAATATGCTTGTATATTCAGTATGCGGGGTCTCTACAATATGCTGCGGTATATTCAATATGCTGTATCTTTCAATATGCGGGTATATTCCAAGCTGCGGTAGTTCATATGCGGGATATTCAATATGCGGGATATTCAATATGCTTATATTCAATATGCTGTCTATTCAATCTGCTGGTATATTTATAAGCTGACTGTATATTCCTTATGCTGCGGTTATATTCTAATATGCCTTTCTATTCCAATATGCGTCTATTCATTATACCCTGGTTATATCAATATGATGTTATTCAATATGCTGTCTATTCATATGTGCGGTGAAGCAATATGCTGCGGGCTATTCCATAGGCTGCGGCATTCAATATGCTGTATATTCAAGAGCGGCTGTATCTTCACCTCTGTGTGTGTATCAATATGCTGTATATCCAATCTGCTGACTTATTCAATATGCTGCGGTCTATTCAATATGCCGCGGTTATCAATATGCTCGGTAATATTCCATATGCGCGGTATATTTTATTCATTATTGCTCGGTATATTCATTATGCTGCGGTATATTCAATATGCTGTATATTCAATATGCTGCGGTATATTCAATATGCTGTATATTCAATATGCTGTATATTCAATATGCTGCGGTATATTCAATATGCAGTATATTCAATATGCTGTATATTCAATATGCTGTATATTCATTATGCGGTATATTCAATATGCTGCGGTATATTCAATATGCTGTATATTCAATATGCGGTATATTCAATATGCTGGGTTTATGTTCATATGCGGTGGTTATTCACTATGCTGCGGTATATTCAATATGCTGCGGTAATTCATTATGCTGCGTGTTATATTCCTTATTGCTGCGGTATATTCCAATATGCTGTATATTTCAATCTGCTGCGGGGTCTATTTCAATATGCTGTATACAATATGCTGTAATATTCTATAGATGCGGTAATTCAATATGCAGTATTAATTTCCATTATGCTGGATATTCATATGCTGTATATTCCGTATTCGGGTATATTACAATATCTCGGTATATTAAATGCTGTTATATTCAATATGCCGGTTTATTCACATGCTGCGGTAGGTCAATATGCTGTATATTCAATATTGCTGGATTTCCATAGCTTTCTATTCACTATGCGTATATTCAATATGCTTATATTTTATAAGTGCTATATTCATTTGCCTCAGGATATTTCAATTGCTTTCTATTCAATATGCTGTATATTCATTATACCTCGTATATTCAATATGCTGTATATTCAATTATGCGGTTATATTCATTTTGCTGCGGTAATTCAACTAGCTGCGTCGGTAAATTCAATATGCTGCGGTATATTCAATATGCTGTATATTCAATATTTTTTTTTTTTTTTTCTCTTGCTGTATCTCAATAGGCTGGTATTCATATGCTGTATATTCAATCTGCTGTTTATTCAATATGCGCGGTATATTCCATATGCTTGCGGTCTATCAATCTGTGCGGTATATTCAATTATGCTGGGGTCTATTCTTTGCTGCGGATTATATTTCACTATGCTGTCTATCTCAATATGCTGCGGAAGTCAATATGTGTAATTCAATATTGCTGTATATTTCTAAGCTGCGTATATTCAAATTCAGTCTATTCAATATGCGATATTCCAATATGCATGTATATTCAGTATGCGGCTATACAATATGTGCGGTATATTCAATATGTGTTATATTCAAATGCGGGGGTATATCATATTGCTGCGGTAGTTCAATATGCTGTTATAGGTTCAATCTGCTGGCTATTCAATAGCTTATATTCAATATGTCTGTAATTCCATCTCTGTATATTTCTAAGCTGCCTGTAATTCATTATGCTGCGGGTATATTCAATATGCTGTATATTCAATATGCTGTATATTCATTATACGCGGTATATTCAATATGCTGTATATTCATATGCTGTATATTCAATATGCGCGGTATATTCAATATGCTGCGGTATATTCAATATGCTGCGGTATATTCAATATGCTGTATATTCAATATGCTGTATATTCAATATGCTGTATATTCAATATGCTGTATATTCAATATGCTGTATATTCAATATGCTGCGGTATATTCAATATGCTGCGGTATATTCCAAAATATGCTGCGGTATCATTCAATATGCTGCGTATATTCATTCTGCTGCGGTTTAGATCATTATGCTGCGGTATATTCAATATGCTGTATATTCAATATGCTGCGGTATATTCAATATGCTGTATATTCAATATGCTGTATATTCAATATGCTGCGGTATATTCAATATGCAGTATATTCAATGCTGATATTCATATGCTGTATCTCCGTATGAGGTTATATACAATATGCTGCGGTATATTCAATATGCTGTATATTCAATATGCGGTATATTCAATATGCTGCGGTATGTTCACTATGCTGTATATTCAATATGGTGGATATTCAATATGCTTTATATTCAATATGCTGTATATTCAATATGTGATATGCAAATATGCTTGTGTATTCACTATGATGTATATTCAATATGGCTTTCGCTATTCAATATGCTGCGGTATATTCAATATGCTGCGGTATATTCAATATGCTGCGGTATATTCAATATGCTGCGGTATATTCATTATGCTGCGGTATATTCATTATGCTGCGGTATATTCAATATGCTGTATATTCAATATGCTGCGGTATATTCAATATGCTGTATATTCAATATGCTGTATATTCTATATGCTGCGGTATATTCAATATGCAGTATATTCAATATGCTGGATATTCAATATGCTGTATATTCAGTATGCGTGGTATATTTACAAATTATCCTGCGGTATATTCAATATGCGGTATATTCAATATGCTGCGGTATGTTCAATATGCTGTATATTCAATATGCTGGATATTCAATATGCTTTATATTCAATATGCTGTATATTCAATATGCTGTCTATTTTATAAGCTGCTGTATATTCATAATGCTGCGGTATATTCAATATGCTTTATATTCAATATGCTGTATATTCATTATACCGCGGTATATTCAATATGCTGTATATTCAATATGCTGTATATTCATTATGCTGCGGTAATTCAATATGCTGCGGTATATTCAATATGCTGCGGTATATTCAATATGCTGTATATTCAATATGCTGTATATTCAATATGCTGTGTATTCAATATGCTGTATATTCAATATGCTGTATATTCAATATGCTGCGGTATATTCAATATGCTGCGGTATATTCAATATGCTGCGGTATATTCATTATGCTGCGGTATATTCATTATGCTGCGGTATATTCAATATGCTGTATATCAATATGCTGCGGTATATTCAAACTGTCTATTCAATAGCTTTATATTCTAATGCTGCGGTATATCACTATGCAGTATATTCAATCTGCTGCGGTTATATGCACTCTGCCGTATATATATGGCTGTATATTCAATATGCTGACGGTATATTCCAACTATACTGTCTATTCAATCTGCTGTCTATTCATTATGCTGTATATTTTCAATATCTGTTATTAAATATGCTTGTTATCTTCAGTAGGCGGATATCCACTATCCTGCGGTATATTCAATATGCTGTATATTCCATATGCGGTATATTCACTTGTGTTAGATTCCGTATGCGGATATACAATATGCTGCCGGTATATTCAATATGCTGTCTATTCAATATGCGGTATTTCAATCTGCTGATATTTCAATATGCTGTATTCAATATGCTTTATATTCAAATATGCTGTCTATTCAATATGTGTTATTTTATAAGCTGCTGTATATATAATCTTCGTTCTATTCAATATGCTTCTATTCAATATGCTGTATATTCATTTTTTACTGCGTATATTTCAATATGATGTATATTCCAATATGCTGTATATTCATTATGCTGCGGTAATTCCATATGCTGCGGTAAATACAATATGCTGCGGTATATTCAATATGCTGTATATTCAATATGCGGTATATTCAATATGCTGCGGTATGTTCAATATGCTGTATATTCAATATGCTGTATATTCAATATGCTGTATATTTTATAAGCTGCTGTATATTCACTATTCTGCGGTATATTCAATATGCTTTATATTCAATATGCTGTATATTCAATATGCTGCGGTATATTCAATATGCTGCGATATATTCAATATGCTAAGTATTCAATATGCTGCGGTATATTCAATATGCTGTGTTTTCAATATGCTGCGGTATATTTAATATGCTGCGGTATATTCAATATGCTGTATATTCAATATGCTGCGGTATATTCAATATGCTGCGGTATATTCAATATTCTGTATATTCAATTAGCGGTATATTCAATATGCTGCGGTATATTCAATATGCGGTATATTCAATATGCTGCGGTATATTCAATATGCTGTCTATTCAATATGCTGTATATTCATTATGCTGCGGTATATTCAATCTGCTGCAGTATATTCAATATGCTGCAGTATATTCAATATGCTGCGGTATATTCAATATGCTGTATATTCAATATGCTGTATATTCAATCTGCTGTATATCCAAATATACTGTATACTCAGATGGTTTTGTTAGCTGTATATTCATATATGATGGCGTATATTCAATATGCTGTATATTCATATGCTGTAATTTCAATTGCTGTATATATTATGTCTGATGGTATATTCCATTAATGCTGCAGTATATTCAATATGGGTATATTCAATATGCTGCGGTATATTCAATATGGTCGTATAGTCAATTCTGCTGCGGTTATTCAATATGCCTGCATATAAATTCTGGTATTCAATATGCTGTATATTCAATATGCTGTATTATCATTATTTGCTGCGGGTAGATACAATTGCTGTGTATTCAATATGCTTATATTCATTATGCTGGGTTGATCAATATGTGCGGTAAATTAAATATGATCGGTATCATTAAATATGCTGTTTATTTCATATGATGTAGATTCAAGTATGCTGGCGTAATATTCCAATATGCTGTATATTCATTAGGCTGTATATTTAATATGGGTATCTTCCATCTGCGGATAGTCATGGGTGTATATTCAAATATGCTGCGGTGGTTATCGATATGTGAATATTCATTATGTGCGGTTATATTCAATATCCGTATATTCAATATGTCGGTATATTCAATAGGCAGCGGTACTATTCAAATTTCGTGGTATATTAATATGCTGCGGTATTATTTCAAGATGCGGGTTATATTACAATATGCTGTATATTCATTATGCCGCGGTTATATTAATATGCTGTTATCAATATGCGAGTATATCTTCTAGCCTGCGGTATATTCAATGGCGGTTATATTCAATGTGCTGTTATTCTAGCGTATATTCAAATATGTTCGGGTTTTCAATTGCTGCGGTAATCCAATATTGCGATATAACATGATGCGGTATATTCATATGCGGTTATAATTCAATATGATGCGGGTATATTCAATATGCGTCTATTCAATATGCGGGTATATTCATTATGTTGGGTATATTCAAATGCTGCGGTATATTTCAATATGCTGGTATTACAATATGCTGGATATATTCATTGCTTGAGGATTTTAATATTGCTGCGGTTTTACTTCCCTTTTCTTCTTTCTCTTCCTCTTCTCTTTCTATCTCCCTTCTTCCTGTCTATTCACCTCTTCTTCTCCCCCATCATC
>JACBWV010000448.1:0-51940 GCA_013435795.1 Chlamydomonas sp. ICE-L
AGGCCCCTGGCGACCCCTGAGATCGATAGAAATTAGACGCTTGAAGGCCCCTCAGACTCTCCTGGCCAATGCCGCTGCACGCGATACAGCACCATCATACGGCCTGGGACGCTCGTATCCATGACAGTAAAGCGGTCAACAATCGGGGTTGGTAACGGGCCAGGCCATTGTCAGTTCGTCTTCACGCCCTTACCGATGAAGCGGCAGGGGGGTGCGAGAAAAATACTTGAACCTCCACAACTCAATCTTCAGGATTTCCCACAAGGGCGAAACACACAAGCCACAACCCCAGTGAGGCGGAACGTTTGATCAGTCGTCTATAGGAAAGCCACGTGCCATAGATTCACAGCTACTATAGCTTTTTATCTATTTCACGACGCGGCCCCACCGGGCGCAATAATTCGGAACCCACAAAATAAACCCGGACCACCCGCGAATACCCAAACCAGTCTACCCGATAATTCGCCCTTTCGTCAAGTCTTATTGCGCTTCTCAATTCACTAAGGTACATAGATGGGCACCGACCCCGCAATAAACTATACATCAGGTGAACCCCAAAGACAACTTATAAGGACGTCTTGTCACCCTGATTGGCAGCCGGTTGCGTAGGTACACGCGGTCGGGCAGGCATAGTGCCAGAAGGCTTAGTGACGCTTAGACTCCACTGAATCTCCTAGCACGTTCGAAGGACCCCATTTGTACCGTTCCACAGTCGCATTTCTGCTAGCCGTGTAAGCCTGGGAACAATTCATGACAGCACAACCGGATTCAAACCATCCTCGAAACCACTTCACTATAAATTCTTAGCTCCTGTCCAGGGACCTAAGCCACTTGAAACCAAATCCCATGGCAGCTGAGTCATCCATCTGAGGATGGTAGTTTGACTGCTACGGGAGCTTATCCCGTTCCAGCACAAGACCTCAGCATAGCCAGAAATTTGCCAGCGCGACAAGAACATAAACTCCCCACGCACGCCCCTAATATTAAATGGCCCCATTGCATGTCAAGTGAAGGCGTTAATGGGGCACGGTCTAGTTTTGCTTTTCTTTAGGAAAAGTAGTTTTTCCATTTGCCTCTGACACAGCAAATGGGCTCATTTAGACAGTCTTTGCACCTGTTTGGAGAGTGAGGGGTAAGTTCTGAACCAACCCTTCCTTTACAAGGTTGTGATGGATCATCGCAGGGTGACCCAGCCGCCTATGCCACAAAACATTAGAGTGGTTAGCATCACAATCCCACTATCCAATCAAACACGAGAAAAGCTGGATCTTTTCAGCACATACAAGTCACGGAGGGCTTGACAATGCCCTAATGAAACTTGTAACAACATCAACTGGCGGCCGGGGAAAGGACCACAGAACAGAAAGCCCGTTGGCAGTACAACTAAGACATCAAACAGAAATCTGCAGTTGTTTGAGCATGGGGCAACAGCATTTACTGACATGACGTGCACGCGACAGTGTGAGGATACGAACATTGGTTTAAAGTGATTGTTGTTGTTAACCAATCACTAATAAACTACAATGGGAAACCTACAAGACCGTTGAACCACCACACAACTTTAATGTGGCAGGGCTAGACGCATGAAACACATTGACAAAGACCTATCACCTGTGATGACATCCCAGCTCCAGGAATTCAACATGCAGGACACCCGACAGCTTGGCTGCAACATTTGAAAAATTCGCAGTGCAAGAGACAAGGACAGGAGCGTACCTCTAGTTCTTTCCAAAGCATTACCCCTCCATCTGAGCGCAAGGAGGCCAGCTGCCGCGGGTAAGCACACTGGAGGGCCAAGGGCATGGGCACCGGCTTGGTACGTGCACCAGGTGGTCTTAGCAGTTGCGAGCTTTCGTCAAATCGACCCGAGTGGGCGTTGGCTGCGGGAATGTGCCTCCAAGTGCAATCCAGACGTCGCTTGTTGGAACCGAACCCTGAGAACCAGATCCCTGCCCACGCTGAAAACCGCCGCATTGTAGGCAACTGGGGAGCGTCCGGGACCAACCAAGGATGCCTGGAGTCGGACCTGGGGAGACGCAATGTTCAATTCGAGAGACGATATGCCTCTAGACACCGACAGTAATATACAGTCTGTGTTAGCCAACATCTACCGTACTGGTCGCAGCGATTCAAATCGGACTAAACGCTCCCATTCACAATTGTTCCATGGCGTGGGCTGAGTGTAACAGGCTTGCTCCAGCACTGCGGAGGTCTGCACAGACTGGAACCATGCGAAAGAAAAATCATCGACACGGTCAGACGGCCCATGTGCGCCTTATTGACGTTGATAGCATGAGAGGGACGCTAGATGGCAAGGGCATAGACTGCGTCTTCGGATATCAAAAGGATATCCCGCGGGGCCAAAAGTCCTGGATCCTTGACCTATTCGTCTCCGTTCGCGACATCATAGTTACCACATGAACTCATACGTTCGGCACTGATGAAACCCAACAGTGCAGGATCAAACCGAGACTCACCATGAATGAGGGTATTAGACCCAGCTCCAATCGCAGAAGGGACAGGAGCCAAGGACCTACGAATGTCCATGAATACTCCGCAGCAAGACCAGCGTCAAGAGCGCGCTGGTCGTCTATGTTCCTAATCACAGGAATGGACCTCGCAACACTCATAAGCAGCTCGAAATCTGGGCTAACAGGACACCGAGGGACAGGCACTCGCACAAACTGATAACCAAGCTTCTCGTGATCACTACGCCTCGTACCACCAAAGGAAACACCATGATCTGGGGGATACAGAATCCCAGAAGTGACTGGACCAAGAAAAGAACGACACCTGGTACCAAGCTCAGAGAAAGCCATCACTCGGCGATGCCTCAGCTTCACACTAACATTTGCCATTGTAGCCTGCATATCCATCCGACCGTACAAAGAGCGGTTCAAGGACTCACCATCCCGTCGATCCTGGTTGATCAGGCGGTAGTCCCGCAAGTTCAAAGTCGGAGGAGATCCACCAGTGAGCAGATGCTCCCAAGATTCGCATGACCGCGCATATAGCATAGGAGGAGGGCCAGGGGCAGGAGGCAGCTCCACCGGCGGAGGCGGAGGGGGTTCAGGGAGGGCACCAGCAGCAGAGGTGCGTGCAGAGGAAACAGCAGCCTCGCGAGAGCGAGTGTGGTAGCCAGGGAGGCCACGCTCCATGGGGGCAGATGCAGAGGAAAAAGAAGGCAAAGCCCTTCAAGAAAGTGGGCTTTGCCACCTCCGGGTAAGCCGGGGGAACAGGCTCAAAGGGAGGCGCCGACGAAGGCTGAGGCTGATACACAGGCGAAAGCTCTCGATTAGGCATCTGCTGATCAGGAGGCTCATACACCGGCGAAAACAGCGGAAGTCTCAAAGACACGAGTGGCAGCAGCAGATGGGGTCACGCCACCGAAGTCAGCACTCGTAGCACTCTTCAAGTCCTCCTCATCATCAGTAGTAGTAGAGTAGTCTTCATCATAATTGAAGGGGACGCAATGAGGCTGCGGGTCTGATGCACAACGGATGATCTGTGTCTGTACACAACACAGCTTCATCAGGACATCCTCAACATCAGAGGACAGGCGTCGAACATTGAGAGAAGGAACCGTAAAGTTGGAGGATTGATCGGGGGGGGTTACTTCTTGATTGGCGGAAGGACCCTCCTCTCCGGCAGCAGAGGCCGCTGGCGCGCAGTCGTCTAGCCAATCTAGAGGAACCTTCACCCCCGTTGGGAGGATTCGGTCGCATCCATTGCTCACAATGACACTGCGGATCCCACGAGCCCATGAAACACCATTAAGTTTGGTAAGTTTCACAAAGCCGGCAGGAGGCCCTCGCGGAGTTGCATTATCAAGCAGTGGTAGTGATGAGGAGACCCAGTAACCTATCAGCTTGAAATCACTCCGGTAGAGTGGACAGTAGATTAAAGCAGCGGAAACAGACGCACCAATCTATACACGGAGGACAAGGATAACGTTACAGACACAGGAGACCCATAAAGGGGCACCTGTGGTGAAAGGAGGCGGTAGACAGGAACCTAACAGGGTACAGATCAGACCGGAGACGTAGGTGACAGGAAGCTGCCACTGAGTCATCTCAAGATGACTCAGTCCCACGGGAAGCTGGCTCAGGAGAGCCGATAGTTCTAAGGGAGTACATAAGTAGTCACCAAGTCATAAAACGCGTGAGAGCACCGCTATACATGCTGATACACTTCCACACCGTTGTTTCGCAACCTCCGCCGCTCTCAGCCTCCTCCTCTACATCTGCTACTATGCAACCTCCCACCCCTAGATACCGCCAGAAGCCTCCTCCCAACTAGGTTGTTCGATAAGCTACCCCCAAATGTAGTAGTTATGACATTCTACCCCCCAAATTTAGTAGTTATGAAATCGCAGGACAATTTGGTGGGCAGAGCACCTCGACCAGCGACCAACTAACAACTAATTTAGGGGGTAGTGACCCTTCACCACAAGCACCCACTAATTTAGGGGGTAGTTGACCCCCACCAGCAAGCAACAACTAATTTAGGGGGTAGTTACCCCCCACTAGCAACCAACAACTAATTTAGGGGGTAGTGACCCCCCACCAACAACCACCCACTAATTTAGGGGGTAGTGACCCCCCACCAGCAAGCACCCACTAATTTAGGGGGTAGTGACCCCTCACCAGCAACCACCCACTAATTTAGGGGGTATGTAGTTACCCCCCACCAGCAAGCACCCACTAATTTAGGGGGTAATAACCTCCACCAGGAACCAACAACTAATTTAGGGGGTAGTTACCCTCCACCTACACCACCCACAAATTTAGGGGGTAGTGACCCCCCACCAGCAAGCACCCACTAATTTAGGGGGTAGTTACCCCCCACCAGCAACCACCCACAAAATTAGTGGGAAGTGACCCTCCACCAGAAACCACCCACTAATTTAGGGTGAAGTTACCACCCACCAGGAACCACCCACAAATTTAGGGGGTAGTTACCCACCACCAGCGACCACCCACTCATTTAGGGGGCAGTGACCCTCACCAGCCACCACCCACAAATTAGGGGGTAGGTACCCCCCACCAGCAAGCACCCACTAATTTAGAGGGTAGTGACCCCTCACCAGCAAGCACCCACTAATTTAGGGGGTAGTTACCCCCCACCAGCAACCAACAACTAATTTAGTGGGAAGTTACCCTCCACCAGCAACCACCCCCTAATTTAGGGGGTAGTTACCTCCCACTAACAAGTAACAACCACCTAATAATTTAGGGGGTAGTCACTCCCCACCAGCAACCAACAACTAATTTAGGGAAGTAGAGCCCCTCGCGAGGGGCTCTACTTCTCTTCTATGCGTACTGCCCACGAGGGCCCTCGCAGACAGACAGAGGGCAGTACGCATCAAATGTAACGCTATCGTAGTGCCGCCCCCTCACCTGTACAGGTTCGACCGTTTTTGTTTCTGCTTTTCGAATTCGCTTTCATATTTCTTTTCCTCCGAACTACCTTTTCTGTTTCTTCGCGAAAATATGTTCTTCCTGCTGTATGCTGTGTTCCTTGTTCCCTTGCTGGGACTTTGGGTATCCATGGCTTGGGAGAACCTTCCAGACCCGCCATCGCCCGTTCGCCAGGGGGGCAGCGTCCGCTACGTCTGATGCACGTACATGTCGCAAGGAATAGAGGGTCGATCTTTGAGCCATCTTTTCAATTCCAAGATGAACAGGGTGGCGCGGAATCGTTCTTCTCGTGTGATACTGAATATGAGCCCTGGTGATCACACTGGCCCCACAGCATCGAATGCTGCTCCCCATGCTGCTCCCCATCGACACGCATGCACATGGACATTCCTTACCCATGCTGCTCCCCATGCTGCTCCCCATCGACACACATGCACATGAACAAACACACACACACACACATATATACACATGCACACATCACACATACGCACTCGCACACGCACACACACGCACACACAAACACACACACACGGACACATACACACACACGCACACATGCACACACACACACACACACACTCAGACACACACACATACACACACAAACGCACACACACGGATACACACACACGCACACACACACGCATACACACACATACATACATACACACACACATACACACACATACACACGCAAACACGCATACACACACACGCACAAACAAACAAACACACACATACACACACACATAAACATACACATACTCGCACACACACACACAGATACACAGACACATACACACACACACGCAAACACGCACGCACACACACACGCACGCACACACACATACACACACACACACGCACACATGCACTCATGCACACCCACACATACACACCCACACATACACACACACTAACACACACACACACACACACACACACACACACACACACACACATACACATGCCCATACCGCACCACACACACACACAGATACACAGACACATACACACTCACGCACGCACACACACATACACACACACGCACACATGCACTCAGGCACACCCACACATACACACACACACACACACACATACATACACACACACAAACAAACAAACAAACAAACACGCACACACATACATCTACACACACACGCACACACACATGCACAAAGACACACACACACGCACACACGCACCCAGACGCGCACACACACGAACACATGCACACATACACACACACACATGCACACGCATACACATGCACTCGTACACACACATACACACACGCAAACACACATGTACACACACATGCACCACAAACACACGCACACACACACATACACACACACGCAAATAAGCAAACACACATACACACTCATGTACACACGGGCACACCCATACGCACACACACACAAGCACACACACACCCAACCCCGGCCCCCACATAGACACACCCACACGCACACTCTCTCACACACACACACACACATACACTCACATGCACACATACACACATACACACATACACACATACACACATACACACATACACACATACACACATACACACACACAATCACGCACACACCCACGCATACACACACGCACACATGCACTCAGACACACACATACACACACACAGAGTTAGAAGGGAACACATTAGTTGTTGGTTGTTGGTGGGGGGTGACTACCCCCTAAATTATTGGGTGGTTGTTGGTGGGGGGTAACTACCCCCTAAATTAGTGGGTGGTTGCTCGTGGAGGGTCACTACCCACTAAATTAGTTGTTGGTTGCTGGTGGGGGGTAACTACCCCCTATATTAGTTGGTGCTTGCTGGTGGGGGGTAACTACCCCCTAAATTAGTGGGTGCTTGCTGGTGAGGGGTCACTGCCCCCTAAATTAGTGGGTGCTTGCTGGTGGGGGGTAATTACCCCCTAAATTAGTTGTTGCTTGCTGGTGGGGGGTAACTACCCCCTAAATTAGTGGGTGGTTGCTGGTGGGGGGTCACTACCCCCTAAATTAGTTGTTGGTTGCTGGTGAAGGGTAACTACCCACTAAATTAGTTGTTGGTTGCTGTTGGGGGGTAACTACCCTCTAAATTAGTTGTTGGTTGCTGGTGAAGGGTCTCTACCCACTAAATTTGTGGGTGGTTGCTGGTCGAGGTGCCCTGCCCACCAAATTGTCCTGCGATTTCATAACTACTAAATTTGTGGGTAGAATTTCATAACTACTAAATTTGGGGGTAGCTGATCGAACAACCTAGTTGCAACTCCACACTCGGGGAAGTCGCCAGATCGCTAAATGCGTACGAGCGCAGCGGAATGCACGCGGAACGCACGCGGGGTTCGCGATTAGTCATAGTCTTTTAATTACCTGGCACTTCTGACTCTAGCGGTAAGCCCTATACCCGCGTCGCGTGTAGCTCAGAATCCTGAGACATTTCGCCTACATTTAGCCAAGGCGGATTGTCGTCGAAATGTCTCATACTTCTGAGATATTTCGACGGCATCTCGCCACGCACGGCGGCTTGTGCATGGTAATGAGGCGAAATGTTCGGTCTGCTGAGCCTTTTCGCCTGTACTTCGCCTGCAGGGCGGTTTGGGCACGGTGGTCCGAGAGGTCACATTTTCAGGAATACTTTCCTGGAGCATTTCTCAATTACATCAGGATTCGAGAAGATAGATTACACACATAATAAACTATGCATCCATTAACTTATTGACCTACCTATATATATGTAAGCATCCTACAAATGTACATCCGCTACATCCCATAGATTTCCTCTATATCCATTAACCATATATAGACAGCGAGCAAAAGACGACGAGCAGCCAAATTGCTGGCTGGAGCCATGTAGCTAATTAAGTTCAAGTACAAGTATATAGGCAGCCTGCAGGCAGCTATCCATTTGTCTACTCATGAAGACATACGCCCGTTTATCCACTAAGTAGAAACGTCCAAGCAAAGCTATACATCTATATATATTCGCTGATTCTATTATATGTTTCCATCTTCAGCATTTATAGTTCCTTCGTGGCAGCAATCTTCATCGCAGCTGTAGCATTTCCATCCATCCTCTAGCCCTGCAAGACATGCAGAGCAGGGCAGGCGTTAGAGAGCAAAGAGGGGCAGGGATAATGGCAAGGGGCAGGACGACAGTGATGAACAAGGGAGGGCAGGCGTTAGAGAGCAAAGAGGGGCAGGGCGGGATAATGGAAAGGGGCAGGACGACAGTGATGAGCAGAGCAGGGCATGCGATAGAGAGCAAAGAGGGGCAGGGACGGATAATGGCAAGTAAGGGGCAAGACGACAGTGATGAGCAGAGCAGGGTAGGTGTTAGGGAGTAAGGAGGGGCATGGATAATAATGGCAAGGGGCAAGACGACAGTGATGAGCAGAGAAGGGTAGGTGTTGGGGAGTAAGGAGGGGCATGGATAATGGCAAGGGGCAAGACGACAGTGATGAACAAGGCAGGGCATGCGATATATATAGAGCAAAGAGAGGCAGGTATAATGGCAAGGGCGGGGCATGACGACATTGATGAACAAGGGAGGGCAGGCGTTAGAGAGCAAAGAGGCACTATGAATAAAACAGCATTTTACGAACTTGCTAATTCTCGGACAGGTTTCGTAAAGTGAAAATCTACGAACCCCCCTCGTAATATGTCATGAGGACCCTTAGTAAAGTTTTGTCTATCATCTAAAGCATTTTACGAAGCCCAAATAGCAAATTACGAGGGGGGGGGTTCGTAGATTGAGAATCCCCATAGCCTGTTACGAAGCCTATGATCAATTTACGAACTGGATTCATCCCCAAAGCATTTTACGAAGCCTATGTAGCAAATTACGAACTGGATTCATCCCAAATTGGTACGAATTCTCCCCAAATCACGGAGAATTCGGAACTTAGCTTAGTAAAACATAGTACCCTGTACCCAAAACCCATTAATTCCAAGTCAAGACTCACTGACTCACTGACCCCCTAAGTGATTGACTCACCGACTTACTAACTCAATGACTCACTGACTCACTGGCTCACTAGCTCAAAAGCTCACTGAATGATTGACTCACTGTCTCACTGACTCTCTAACTCATTGACTCACTGACCCACTGACTCACTAACTCACTGGCTCACTGGCTCACTGACTCTCTGACTCAATGACTAACTGACTCACTGGCTCACTGAATCACTGACTCACTGACTGATTGACTCACTGACTCTCTAACTCACTAACTCACTGACTGATTGACTCACTGACTCTCTAACTCATTGACTCTCTAACTCACTGACTGATTTACTCACCGACTCACTGACTCACTGACTCACTGACTCACTAAATGACTCATCGACTAACTGACTCACTGACTCACTGATCAGTTAGTCATGACTCACTGACTCACTGACTCACTAACTCACAGACTCACAGACTCATAGACTCGCTGAATCACTGACTGATTGAGACACTCACTGACTGACTGATTAAGGGCGCCTGGTGGCGCGTCCCGAATGAAAGTAATTGAATCCTCAATTCAGTTTCTTTTAATTAATTTTATTTTAATTGTACCGGTATTGAAAGTTGTTTTATTTTAATTCAATTTTATTCATTTCATTTTAATTTAATTCACGTGATTTGGATGCAGTCAATTGCTTTATTTTTTGTAAATTCGAATAGGATTAAATTAAATTAAATTTGATGTAATTGAATTTCATTGAATCGATGGATGTTGCAGCTTTGTTGGCTAAAAAGTGACGAAAATTATAGTTTTTGAAGGGTTGTTGGATTTTAAGCATTGCTGAACGTTCATGCAATGCGTACTTGTAGATTGGCTTTATTTTTAAGAATTTGATACAAGAAAAATGAGACCAATCAGGAGTCTGGTTGATTTTAAGGAATTTTACAAGGTATCTCACGTTTGGGCCCAGCCCAGACGTGAACGGTACGTCCCGTCCTACTGAACGGGTTTTTGGCCAGCGGCAGGTGGCATGGCTTGCTCCTACCCCCGCCCGGTGGGCCCCCGCCCCTGCCCCTGCCCCAGCCCCTGCACACGCACACGCAGTCACGCACACGCACGGCCCTGGGGTGGGGTCCGTGGGCTAATTATACCCGAATGAAAAAAATCTCCAGATTTTACCCGAATGAAAAAAAATTCAAAATACCCGAATGAAAAAAATGTCAAAATTTTACCCGAATGAAAAAAATTACAAAATACCCGAATGAAAAAAAGTACAAAATTTTTGATTGAGGGATTAGCCTGTCAAAACTGTGTGTGTGTGTGTGTGTGTCCGTCCGTCCGTCCGTCACAAACTACTTTTTCAGGATTCACTTCAAATCACAAAAAAACGAATCATTATACAACATATAAAAATTATTACCCGAATGAAAAAAATTACAAATTTTACCAGAATGAAAAAAATTACAAAATACCCGAATGAAAAAATTACAAATTTTTTGATTTTGAGGGATTAGCCTGTCAAAAATGTCTGTGTGTGTGTGTGTGTGTCCGTCACAACCTACTTTTCAGGTTTCACTTCAAATCACAAAAAAACGAAACATTATATAAGATATCCCAAATATAAGACTTATTGACACCTGAGATTTTCTCACAAGACCACATATGAGCATCGCAATTCAAGAAAAGGAGCTAAGGTTTGTGCTTTTGGGGCCAAAAGCGACAATTATTGGGTAACATTTGTTATCATTTCAAATTCGTACCATCCAATCATGTGCGCATACATAGGTTTGGGAATGGAATTGTCGTCAAAAAATCGAGGAGGAACATGCAAGCATCACAATGGACGAAACATTCCCCTACGGCACTTCAGCTATTATTAGCACGGACTTCACCCACAACTCAGCCGCAGGGCCGTGCGTGGGGTGGGCCTACGGGGGCCTACGGAAAGCCACGCCAACTATGGTACTTCTAATTCACGTAATGCTCATGTTTCCAGCCTTGCGAGCTTGCACAATGAAAAGTTCCATGTGAAACGATTACATGCCCATCTCACGCACTGGTGGAGCTTGGAATTAAGCACATTTCAGCTTCGTGCTGCGACCTAACGACCTCACAACGTTCGACGATCTGCGGTACTGGGACAGCGTGGCAACATGGCGGCCACCCCAATCGGGTACACGTGGGCCACGCCGTCGCGCACGTCCATACCTTGCAATTGAGCACGTTCGAGCCTCATGCTGCGACCTAACGACCTCCAGAACACGTCATCGACCATCGACCATTGGAGCGATGTTCTAGAATCTGGCGCCCCCCCCCCCCCCCCCCCCCCCCCACACACACACCCCTTCGCTCCAAAGGAGTTAATGAACGCATTCAATCCCTTCCGAATACTTAACCGAGAGTCATTGTTGACGAGATTCGCGATTTGGCTGGGTCTGCATATTTTCGTTGGCCATGACTAGATACGGACAGCCTCGACAGCCTGGCGAATCTTTACTACCTGTGACGAAGCTGCTAGCGTATCCAGTCCAAGCTCCCGCCCGCCTGCATGGCACTACCACGTGGGGCACGACTATCGTCCGCCTAGCGCCACCTCATCACCATTCCCAGCCGGCATTTTTAGTCCTAGCGCCACCTCATCACCATTCCCAGCCGGCCCACCCGGCCCAGCCCACCAGAACTTTACACTCTTCCCCATAACCTTCTCCTTACCGTCACCCCACACCAAGACAACTTCTTCAAGCTTCATCGGCGAGCACATCGGAACGCATCATCTCCAAGCATCATCGGCAAGCTTCATTGGTAAGCATCATCGTAGGATCGCGAATCAGGTCGGCTTTTGATTCTCTACACGGATTTGGTAGCCGAATGTTGCTATCGCGAAGCCTTCCTCGGATAGCTATCCTAGTCTTTCGCGATTGTTATGTTGCTAGCGCGAAGCCTTCCTGGGATCGTTAACCTATCCTACTCTGTCGTGATGGCTAGGTCCCACTCGAATTCGAATCGGCCGCCTTCCTATAAGTTGCAACAAGCACCCAATACAAGATAAATGAAGTACATGATGGGCTCCACCAGCACCTTCCAGCATCACAATGTTCCGGAACCATCACCATCATCTCCAACTTACACCACTATCACCAACATTAACATCACAACCAACACATAGTTGCATTATATAACAATCACTGCATGTGCCTTTAAGATAGCTATAATGGAATAAAACTAACATTTAAGATTCGTATTTGTGTATCATAGCTCACCACAATCTTCTGAACGCTGTACATAGAGCTCTTATATGTTTTGCAGGGATTACAAATGACGTTCACTGTGTCGCATGGATGGATTTGCCCAAGCGTTCATGTACCAAGATTACTTCCCTTTGCAAAGGTGTGTCATGATATGTCTCTTTCATATGTTTGTCTCTTACATATGTATTTCTTTATTTTTATATAAACTTGCCCTTTGTTTTTCCATCTTTTAGTTATGATAAATTGCGTAACATTTTCCTTTCGTTGCTGATCCTTTCTCAAATCATCACACTTATATCGTGTACTGTATATCAATAAATGGAGTGCAATGAATGAAGTACAATGAACATACTGCAATGAACGAAGTACATTGAACTAAGTTCAATGTTTGGGATGGAAAACTTCGTATCAGATTGTAATCAACATGTTCGCCTATTAATCTTCATTGAAATCATATTATGATGCCAAACTCTAAGTGCTATGCTTGATGTGATGGGTATTATACATTGCACTTTTTTCACATATTGTAGGTATGTTGTATGGGTTGTTGCATTTACAAACAACTAGTTTGCACATGAATATTACAAGGCACATTCCAATCAGGTTGTTGTAAACATGTTAGCCTATGCATGTACCACCTATGAACAATTTAGATGCCAAGGAAATAATGATGTCAAATGTTTAACCATGATGGGTATTGGTTGGTTGCTCGCTATATAAGTACGTCACATGTTTAACGATGATGGGTATTCTCGTTTATATACATTTTCCCTTGATATGGCATCTAAGCACTCACCCTCACACCGCTTCACATTTATACACTTGCCTAACTATTCTCAATTGCATCCCTATTGATCTCATCCTAACTCTCCATTTTCACCTTCACATCAATTTTGCAGCACTCTAATGATCAGTTTGACTTCATGAGCTATGTGGTCACCCCCATCGACATTAACGGTATCATGCATATTGATCCGCCCGACTTCAAGTACAAGCCTGGGGATTGTGGGTATGACGCACTCATGTACTTGCTTCTGTTGCATTATCCATCGACCACATGGACAACACGCAAGTTGCGTGAAGCAGTGAGCAAGTTGTTATGGAATGATTTCCAAAATGGAGATGAGGCTGCCGTCATTGCAATGTCATTTCGGAGTAAAATCAAATCAGAGTACATTGACACAATTATAACAAGTGCATGGGATGTTCACAGTTCTGGTGAATGTGAGTGGATGGATTATGTAACTCTCATGTGGGCTGCTAAAGTACTACAAGTTAATGTCGATGTGTACATGACAAAGGCCGATGGGATTGTACGCCTAGTTGATGAGTATTCATTCAATCCTGATCCTGACGTTAGGTTGAAGGTGTACTATGCCAATAAGATCCATTATGTTCCACTTGTGCCAGAAGTGTCACAAGCAAAGGCAACCACAAAATCTTCTACACAGCCACTTGCACATTCACATGCACAAAGACTAACATTGGCGCTGAGAATGGCACAAGCACAAACGCATGCAATTGAACAGGCGCAAGCACAACTTCAAGTGCTACGAATGGAGCCACAACAAACCACAAATACACTGCCATATGCACAATTTGATGCACTCCCTACCCCAACTTCAACTTCACCCTCACCCTCATCATCAACCTCCATGCCACAAGGTTCCCTGCTACCGTCATGTTCTCAAAGTAATATAGAAGTAGATGTTGCATTGTGAACACATGGTTCCCCTACATTGGATCTAGCAACGTACTCAAGCAATCCACCTGAAAGAGTTGTTGATAGTGAGTGGAACATTGTGCAGAACGTGAAGAGGCGGAAAAAGCTTGTCACCCAACATTCTGTGGGCAACATGATGCCACCAACTATGTTATGCACTACTAACCAATTTGCTGTCATTGCACCTGAAGGGGAGGACATAGACCACCCAAATACTTCAGCATGCCGACCCTCAAAACCTACTTCGACCCAAAATAACCCACGTCAACTCTCAAACCCAAGTGCCCCACCACAACCAAATGTGGACACCATCACCAACACTAACGTTCGAAAAAGTGGCCGTATTCGTGAGGTTGTTGGCAAGCCAGATTACAACGAGATTGACAGTGCTGATGATATGGTGGTGGTCATTAGCAGCACCGTTCGTGAGAAGGCAAGATTGAGGCAGCAACAATGTCGAGCAAAGTAAGTTATCTTATCTAGTGTGGGATGCATGACCCATCCCATCCCATCCCATCCCATCCCATCCCATCCCATCCCATCCCATCCCATCCCATCCCATCCCATCCCATCCCATCCCATCCCATCTATCCACCCATCCAACCATCCAACCATCCAACCATCCAACCATCCAACCATCCAACCATCCAACCATCCATCCATCCAACCATCCAACCATCCAACCATCCAACCATCCGACCATCCGACCATCCAACCATCCATTTTACAACCACCATATGCACAAAGACTAAACATCCGACCATCCGACCATCCAACCAACCATCCGACCATCCAACCAACCATCCGAACATCCGAAAACCATCCGAACATCCGAAACCAACCAACCAACCATCCATCCAACCAACCATCCAACCATCCATCCATCCATCCATCCATCCATCCAACAATCCAATCCAATCCAACCCATCTATCCATCCGACCATCCAATCCAATCCATCCAACCATCCATCCATCCATCCAACCATCCATCCAACCATCCATCCAACCATCCATCCATCCAACCATCCATCCATCCAACCATCCATCCAACCAACCATCCATCCATCCAACCAACCATTCATCCATCCAACCAACCATCCAACCATCCATCCAACCAACCATCCATCCATCCAACCATCCATCCATCCATCCATCCAACCATCCATCCATCCATCCAACCATCCAACCATCCATCCAACCATCCATCCATCCATCCAACCATCCAACCATCCATCCAACCAACCATCCATCCATCCAACCAACAATTCATCCATCCAACCAACCAACCAACCAACCATCCATCCAACCAACCATCCATCCAACCAACCAACCAACCATCCGAACATCCGAAAACCATCCGAATATCCGACCATCCAACCAACCATCCGACCATCCAACCATCCAACCATCCAACCATCCAACCATCCAACCATCCATCCATTTATCCAACCATCCAACCATCCAACCATTGTGTGTGCCTTATATTTAATCAATTTATATGGCATCCTGCTATAATGCAAAATATCCTCAATATGTAGCATTCATATGTGTCTCCTTTGGTTGTACAAACTCTTCGTTTACCCCCTATATATGGTGCCATGCTTCATTGATGAGTTGCTTAATTGTGTACAATATATGCAGGCGTGGCAAACCAACTTTAGCTGAGGACAATGTAGCTAACAAGTTGCAGAAGAAGAAATCTAGACTAGAGTAAGTATATAGGTGCTTGGACAATGCTAAATAGTATGTTTCATGTGGCAAGACTCCAATCCATGGTCCCTCAGAAAGACCATTGTTGATATGCTTTGTACATATTCTCACCTCTACCCATCCCTTTATCCACCTCCCCCCCATCTCTCTCTCTAAGACACTGCTAGCTACGGTCGATTAGGGAGTTGGGATCTGCCCACGAGACTGTTAGCTGTGGTTACACTTTGAAAGATTGAACTTGGTCGTTTGAGTGCCTACAATATAATGTGTCAAATAGGAATCGGACAACTATTTGGATACATATGATTTATACGTTAACTATTTAGATACAAATGATATTACTTGCTGTTATGATTTATATGGACGGACATGATGGGTATGATTTATCCGTATAGTTGTGATTTATATAAATCACTATTACTTATTGGTTTGGGTTCTTAGTGGTTGTGTGTATGATTGAGTCGTTTTGGATAAAATGAATGATGTCCTTAATAAGTAGCATTCAATAAACCACATGTACATGTTTTACAATATAAATCCATCCATCTATCATTGTTCTTCTTATCATATCAAACCATACATGATAACTTTCTTGAGTGCTGTGTATTGAATCAGTATATGGTATCAAGCTCTCATTTCGTATATCCTCAATGTATTGCATTCATATGTGTCTCCTAAGTTATTACACACACTTCTTTCTTGCTTGATTAATTAGTTGCTTAAATTGTACAATATTTGCAGGCGTGACGAAGCAACTGTAGCCAAGGACAATGTAGCTAACAAGTTGCAAATGCAGAATTCAAGGCTAGGGTAAGTATGAGGGGTGACGTATGTGCTCTTCATTATCAATTGCAATTCTAAGGCAATGCTAAATATAGTATGCTTCATATGGCAATACCCTGTTCCATCCTTCCTCACAAGGCCCATTGTCGATATGCCTTGCGCATATCTTCACCCCTATCCATCCTTTATCCACCTCCCCACCAATCTCTTTCTCTAAGAGATTGCTAGTTATAGGCAATTAGGGAGTGTGGATCTCTGTAAGAGACCGTTAGCTATGGTCCCACTTTGAGAGATTGAACCTAATCATCTGAGCGCCTAATGTGTCATATAGGAATCATACAAATATCTAGATATGTATAATTCATATGGATGGTTATTCATTGCTGGTATGATTTATATGGACGAGCATGATGGGTATAAGTATGATTTATGTGTATGCCTTGAGTTTGTTCGTTAAAAAAAAATCATGTCCTTAATAACTAGCATTCAATAAACCACATGTACATGTTTTACAATATAAATCTATCCATCTATTATTGTTCTTCTTATCATATCCATGCATGCATGATTACTTTCTTGTGTGCCTTGTATTGAATCAATATATGGTATTAAGCTCTAATTCCGTATATCCTCATTGCATTGCATTCATATGAGTCTCATAAGTGTATCACAAACTTCATTAGCCCCCTATGGTTTCATGCTTGATTAATTAGTCGCTTAAATAATGTACAATGTATGCAGGCGTGACGAACCAACTGTAGCCAAGGACAATGTAACTAACAAGTTGCAAATGCAGAATTCAAGGCTAGGGTAAGTATGAGGGGTGGCGTATGTGCTCTTCATTATCAATTGCAATTCTAAGACAACGCTACATATAGTACGCTTTATGTGGCAAGACTCTGTTCCATCCTTTCTTAGATGGCCCACTGTTGATATGCCTTGTGCATACCTTCAACCCTCCTTTATCCACCTCCCCACCAATCTCTTTCTCTAAAAGATTTCTAGCTATGGGCAATTAGGGAGTGTGGATCTCTGTAAGAGACCGTTAGCTATGGTCCCACTTTGAGAGATTGAACCTAATCATTTGAGCGCCTAATGTGTCATATAGGAATCATACAAATATCTAGATATGTATAATTCATATGGATGGTTATTCATTGCTGGTATGATTTATATGGACGAGCATGATGGGTATTAGTATGATTTATGTGTATGCCTTGAGTTTGTTCGTTAAAAAAAAATCATGTCCTTAATAACTAGCATTCAATAAACCACATGTACATGTTTTACAATATAAATATATCCATCTATTATTGTTCTTCTTATCATATCCATGCATGCATGATTACTTTCTTGTGTGCCTTGTATTGAATCAATATATGGTATTAAGCTCTAATTCCGTATATCCTCATTGCATTGCATTCATATGAGTCTCATAAGTGTATCACAAACTTCATTAGCCCCCTATGGTTTCATGCTTGATTAATTAGTCGCTTAAATAATGTACAATGTATGCAGGCGTGACGAACCAACTGTAGCCAAGGACAATGTAACTAACAAGTTGCAAATGCAGAATTCAAGGCTAGGGTAAGTATGAGGGGTGGCGTATGTGCTCTTCATTATCAATTGCAATTCTAAGACAACGCTACATATAGTACGCTTTATGTGGCAAGACTCTGTTCCATCCTTCCTTAGATGGCCCACTGTTGATATGCCTTGTGCATACCTTCAACCCTCCTTTATCCACCTCCCCACCAATCTCTTTCTCTAAAAGATTTCTAGCTATGGGCAATTAGGGAGTGTGGATCTCTGTAAGAGACCGTTAGCTATGGTCCCACTTTGAGAGATTGAACCTAATCATTTGAGCGCCTAATGTGTCATATAGGAATCATACAACTATCTAGATATGTATAATTCATATGGATGGTTATTCATTGCTGGTATGATTTATATGGACGAGCATGATGGGTATAAGTATGATTTATGTGTATGCCTTGAGTTTGTTCGTTAAAAAAAAATCATGTCCTTAATAACTAGCATTCAATAAACCACATGTACATGTTTTACAATATAAATATATCCATCTATTATTGTTCTTCTTATCATATCCATGCATACATGATTACTTTCTTGTGTGCCTTGTATTGAATCAATATATGGTATTAAGCTCTAATTCCGTATATCCTCATTGCATTGCATTCATATGAGTCTCATAAGTTTATCACAAACTTCATTAACCCCCTATGGTTTCATGCTTGATTAATTAGTTGCTTAAATTGTGTACAATGTATGTAGGCGTGATGAAGCAACTGTAGCCAAGGACAATGTAACTAACAAGTTGCAAATGCAGAATTCAAGGCTAGGGTAAGTATGAGGGGTGGCGTATGTGCTCTTCATTATCAATTGCAATTCTAAGACAACGCTACATATAGTATACTTTATTACATCCACTCTGTTCCATCCTTCATCAGAAGACCCACTGTTGATATGCCTTGTGCAAACCTTCACCCCTATCCATCCTTTATTCACCTCCCCACCCATCTCTTTCTCTAAAAGACTGCTAGCTATGAGCAATTAGGGATTGTGGATCTCTGTAAGAGACCGTTAGCTATGGTCCCACTTTGAGAGATTGAACTTAATCATTTGAGCGCCTAATGTGTCATAAAGGAATCATACAACTGTCTAGGTATGTATAATTCATATGGATGGTTATTAATTGCTGGTATGATTTATATGGACGAGCATGATGGATATACGTATGATTTATGTGTATGTCTTGAGTCAGTCCTTCAAAAATAAATCATGTCCTTAATAACTAGCATTCAATAAACCACATGTACATGTTTTACAATATAATCAATCCATCTATAATTGTTCTTCTTATCATATCAAACCATACATGATTATTATCTTGAGTGCCTTGTATTGAATCAATATATGGTATCAAGCTCTAATGCCGTATATCCTCAATATATTGCATTCATATGTGTCTCCTAAGTTTATACACAAACTTCGTTAACCCCCTATGCTTTCATACTTGATTAATTAGTTGCTTAAATTGTTTACATTGTATGCAGACGTGATGAAGCAACTGTAGCCAAGGACAATGTAGCTAACAAGTTGCAAATGCAGAATTCAAGGCTAGAGTAAGTATGATGGGTGGCGTACGTACTCTTCATTATCAATTGCAATTCTTAGACAGTGCTAAATATCGTACGCTTCATGTGGCAAGAATATGTCCCATCCTTCCTCAGAAGGCCAATTGTTGATATGCCTTGTGCATATCTTCACCTCTATCCGTCCCTTTACCCACCTCCCCCCCATCTCTCTTCTTAAGAGACTACTAGCTATGGGCAATTAGGGTGTGGGGATCTCACTAAGAGACTATTAGCTATGGTTTTACTATGATAGATTGAACTTAATCAGTTAAGTGCATAAGGGTTTTTTGTCCTGTAGGAATCATACAACTATCTGGATATGTATAATGTATATGGATTTTTATTACTTGCTAGTATAATTAATATGGACGAGCAAGATAGGTATAGTTTTGATTCATGTGTATGCCTACAGTCATTTCGTTTAAAATGCATGATGTCTTCATTAAGTAGTATTCAATTAACCACATGTACTTGTTGCACATTGAAAATCCATCCATATATTTTGTTCATCATATCTCATCCATCCATACATGATTACCTTCGTGTGTGCCTCATATTTAATCAATATATGGTACCATGTTATGATGACAAGTATCCTCAATATATAGCATACATACGTGCCATTTTATGTACACAAACTCTTCGTTTACCCCCTTTGGTTCCATGCTAGATTAATCATTTGCTTAATTTGTGAACAACATATGCAGGCGTGACGAACCAACTGTAGCTAAGGACAATGTAGTCAACAACTTGCAAAAGAAGAAATCAAGGCTAGAGTGAGTATGAGAGATGTATTGATTATATGCTGTAGGTGATCTTTATTATCAATTTCAATTTTTGGTCAATGCTGAATGAGTATGGTTCATGCGGCATAACTATGTTTCATCCTTCTTTAAAAGACCTTTTGTTGATATGCCGTGTACATATCTTAACCTCTATCCATCCCTTTATCCACCTTCCCCAACATCTTTCTATCTAAGAGACCGCTAGCTACGAGCAAAAAGGGAGTGGGGATCTACGTAGGAGACTGGTTGTATGTTTGTCTAAAATCTACCATAGTGCTATATATCTTATGTAGGGCATCTTTGCCATGTTGTAGATTTGCACTTATCATGCACATTGTAAAATGATTCCTTTCAATGTTAAATTTGCATTAACTTGGTCCAATTACTTTGCATGCACAGGAAGAAGAACACAAATGAAGAGAACATCAAAGTGATAATAGGAAACCAATTGGAAAAACTGTTAGACTTCAACAATGTCAATAAGGACGTTTCGTCATTGCCTAGGCTACGTAGCTTCAGTGAAATGTGTGATGATGCACAGAAGTTCAGGGATAGTTTAAGTAGTAAGAGCACCAAAGTCGTGTGCTCTGTGTGTAGTATGTACGTCTTGAAAGCAACGCTATGTGCATCAAGCGATGCAGATGGGTTTATTGCTGTTAATGGCATACCTAATTTGGACTTGTTGCGTGCTGATGTAGAGCCAACTGATGAATTACCACGTCATGCAAAGACAACCTTTAAGTTTAACGAGCACTCATACTGTATGCAACCTGCAGCATGCAATGGTGATCAAGCAAGAGTGTGTCACACCTGCTACACAAAATTGTGTGCAAAAACAGTACCTAAGAATTCATTAGTTAGGTTTGATACAGGGGGATTACCAATTTGCGAGGAAACGAATGAAACATTCCCCCAATTAACTATGATTGAGGAGAAGCTCCTATCCCAATACAGATCATCTAGGATTGTTATGATAATGAAACCTCCAGCAGTGTTTAGACCATTAGATACATACCAAATAGGGCATCGTGGTCATGTGATAGCTTTTCCAAACGTCCCAGTAAAAGAGACAAGGAGAGTGTTGTTACCAGCATTAGATTCTTTACCAGAATATATTAAAGTCGTCTTCTTGACCAAGGCATCACCAGAAGAAATGAACAACATGTGCAAGAATGCACCCGCTCTTCATGTCCGAGGAAAAGTCGTCTTGCAGTGGGCTGATCATTTAATGAAGGTAAGGCATGTTCAGTTTGAAGGTAGTGCTATAAATATAATGTGACATAAATATTTGCTATAAATAAAATGTGCTATAAATATAATGTGCTATAAATATAATGTGACATCCATGCTCGTTTGTCACCCATGCTTGTTTGTCATCCATGCTTGGTTGCTGTCCCTGCCCGTTTGTCATCCATGCTCATGTGTGTCAACCTTTTCTATTTCAAAATATCAACCTTCTCCATTTCTAAATGTTATGTTCTATCAATATTTACATGAATAATGTACCCATTGCCTTGCAGGTGTATCCAGATGAATTTGACAGTGCAGTTGGCAATCGAGAAGAGTATTCCTCTTTGGATGGGACTCCCGCATCATTGGTTAATACAGCAACATGCGCCCAGACTGAAGAAGAAGCTAGGGGTTTATGTACTGCATTTACTGGAGATAGACAAGGTTATGCAAACACCAGGGAATTCCTTGATGTTGATGGTAAGCGCAATATATCAATTCCTAACTCGGTTAAATACTCATTCATGTTGTCTGTTCATTTTCCTACATATACCAATGTCAACAATATGGATACCTCATTCAATCTCACTCTGCCACTTATCATGAAATTAGCTTTCACTCTTTCTCTATTAACTTCCTTTCTACCCTACCTCACTGAGTACTATCCCTTATCACCAGTTACTAAAATCACCTAAAACATATACTCTTGCCACGGTACACTACAATATTGTTCAGAACATTTCATTGCACTATGTTACGCGTTGAGACAATTGAATTTACTAAATTACACCACACCACGAAAAATAACAGCATGTGATTATCCCTTGCAGGAATGTTGCATCCAAATGAGCATGATGGAGAACCCAGAGCCCCACCTTCATCAGTACCTGACGGCACGCCTAGTTCTTCATTGGATGCCACTAATGTATCTCAAGATTCTCCATCAGCCTCCGATTCTCCCCCACAAGATCCTCCTCACCATTCTATGGAACATGTCGTGCAACCTACCCCTAGTAAGTTATGCTTCAGTGAAGTACCATCACATCGTCAAACAAAAATTAACAAGTATAGCTCCTCAATATTTTAAAGGTCTAATACAATCATACACATATCTTAATATTACGTGTCCATATGTTGATATGTGCATTAATGTAGTACGTCGACACACATCACACATCATATTATGAAGTAATAAGTGCAACAAAAGCATGGCCATCTTCAACGCCAGCAAACACATAACGACACACATATTGTCTACCCTTCCATTCAGCAAGCCTTGAGCCATATATTTGGTGCAACACAAGCATGGCCATCTTCAACGCCAACACACACATTCCCCCACCCTTCATCTCTCATCTTCCATTAAGCTTGACTTGTGTGATTCATCACCTCCTATACGTTGCAACACAAGCATGGCCATCACCTACACACACAAACCCACATACGTACTACCTCCCCTTCCATTAAGCAAGACCTGTGTGATTCATTACCTCCCATGTGACAAGAACGGCCATCTTCAATGCCAACACACACGCACCCACACACGTACTATTTCTCTTTCCATTAAGCAGGACATGTGTGACCCCTCCTACCCCCACATCCCCCCCCCCCCACACACACACACAAGTGGTGCAACACAAGCATGTCCAACTTCAACACCAACCTGGTACCCACACACTTTTGTCTCCCTTCCATTACGCAGGTCTTGTGCGATACAGCCCCCCACCACCACCACCACCATCACCACCACCACCACCACCACCACCACCACCACCACCACCACCACCACCACCCACCCATATGGTGCACCACAAGCATGACTATCTTCACCGCCAACCCACATGCACCAGCTCACATATTGTCCCCCACACCAGCTGAACTTATGTGATACAGTACCCGCCTATGTGGTGTAACACAATAATGGACATCTTCACAACATATCTCCCCCCGAAATACATAAAAGTCTACTATGTGTTGTCATTTCGAGACAAACATGAGTTTTGTTATTACACCTGAGTACAAGTCATCTCTTGATGTATCTAAAGCATGACCAATTATTGTTTCTTGCAGGTTGTACTATGCATGGATTGGATGAAGTGGAGTTACAGTTTCACACGAACATCATTCCAGATGTGTTCAATTCTGCCGATAAAATGAAAGCAGGATTCTCATCTGAGGACACACTAGCATCTTATGTCACACGAGGGGAAATCCAAAATGATTATGACCCTATATGGATGATCAAAACACACTGTTCATCATTTCCTCGTGGGACAGGGCAATGTCCTAAAGGAATGAGTGCAAAGGAATATTATAAAGCACTATTACAGAGATATCCTATAACACAATTTGCACAGAATCCAGCACTCATCATAGATGCATTTAATGTAGTGCAACGACATGAAGTCAACTTACAATCACACGTCCAATTGGGTTTCGGATCAAATTTGAAGACAAGCACCTTGTCTTTAAAGGAGCCAGAACTTCATGCTGTGCTAGATTGTTTTGGCTCATATGATGCATCTATTAAATCTCAAAATAGTTACAAAGCTTTAAACGATGCACAGCGCACTGTGTCCAAAGGTCTATCATGCATAGGTGGTCGAGTCATCGGATCACCACAATCATTCAGATCCTTACGTAGTAAGGTTCTTGCAACACATGTTGTATTTGGTCCATATACAACAATGTTCAATCTGTGTCCAGGTGAACAATTCTCGGAGTGGACATTTGCATTAGCAGGCAAAGAGTACAAGTTTGATACATATGGGAAACCAGAGGGTCGACCAGAAACCTTAGAGTGTTTGAAAAGAGTTGCTCAAAACCCAGATGCATGTGCCCATTTCATCCAAGCCTACCTTGAAGCATTCTGCGATATCTTTTTAGGATGGCCGATGGGTAGTGCTAAACAAGTGAACCCAGATTGTATGTTTGGGGTTCTATTAGCTGCATACTTGAAATATGAGGCAAGTGGACGTGGAGGCAAACATGCCCATGGGCAAGCAATTCAAGCTTACCTTCATTTTCAAAATTTAGAGAATATAATGAAAAACGGACAGATGGCAAGTCATTTGTTCACTTTCATGGAAAGTGTAGCATGCTCCTACTTCCCTAGCCCTGAAAAGCCTTTGGGATCACAAATCATTATTGATTTGCATCCTTCTGAAGCTCCTACACTGGAAGCTTGTCCTCTCCAAGCTACTTCACGTGAAGTTCGGTCATTGGAAGCTAGTACTATTGAAGCTAGTTCACCTGATGCATCATCATTGGGAGCTAGTACTCTGGAAGCTGTTTCATCTGAAGATCTTACCTTGGAAGCTAGTACAATGGACGTGATGATACCAAATCCATCATGTAAGTTATTGTTGAGTAATAAAATTATTCAACTGTTCACCACCTATTGCCATCTACATCTACCAACTGCATACCACTTAGCCACCTACTGCATTTACTGGCTCCACCTACTGTCACAAACTGCTACCTTAGCCACATACTTGAAAATGCATACAAATCAGCAATTATTAGCATTATACATTCAGTTATAAACTAATCTAACTATGCATATCCATACATGCCTACATTCATATGTTCGGCCCTCTCTGGCTCGTGCTCTCCCCCACTCACACACAACCTCCCTCCCCTTCCTTCGCCCCCTACACACACACACAAACACACTTCCCCTGCACACACCCACTGCCCATTCCTTTCCCAATTATAACTTGTCTAAATGGTAACTAACCACCACTCCCCCCCCCCACCCCCCACCCCCCACCCCTCTTTTTCTCCCAATACATTGGGTTTGCAGATACATTTGGGACAACGCCTCATGCAGCTTGGGACAAAGTGCTTGAAGGGCAATCTAATGATAAAGTGGTAATGGCTATGAGAATCCCATTGGATCCTACTAAAACAGTGCTTCTGTATAACTATATGGAATCAGCTGCTCAGTCATGCCAAATGCACAAACACACACCAACGTGCAAAAAAGGTGGAAGAACTGGAGATCATAGTGATTGTAGGATGGGATATGATAGACCACTAGTACAGACCACTCATTGTTTGAATGCAACAGCTAACAATGTCCTACTCAGGCGAACACATGGCAACCTTGTTGCTTACATGCCAGTATTGATGTTAGCTATGCCGGGCAACCACTTTGTGTCTATGACACATGAGCATGGTCGTGGTCTTAGAGACTGGATGTTGTGGAAAGACAAATTCGATAAAGGTGCAACTATTTCAGAACCTCCAAGTATGTTAGATGCTGAAACGCACTCAATTATGCAGTCTGAATATGCTTCTAAATATTGTGCAAAGATTGACAATACGGACATTAATACAAATGCATTCATATTGTTGGTCGAGCATGAAGCTGAGACTCGCACTCCTGACCAGCAGGCTAAGTCTCTTTTGCAAAAGTTATTGCACAAAAGTAATGGCTCTCAAACATATCCATTAGTTCTTACAGTATATTTCTTGCTAGGTCATGATGATCATTGGTTTCCAATTCCTTGCGCTACTTTTGATCCTTGGCACTTCTATAAATCATGCATGTCACACTCTAAACAATGTGGTGATTTAGACATGCATGATGTGCAATGCCGCTTAGATCACAATGCAGAAGACAGCAGCGTCACAATATCAACCCAATTATCTAGATACAATCGTAGGCATGTCGCCTTGCACGATTGGTCACCATACGAAATGCCTATGGTGTTCGATTGTGCCAAGCCTACTGGATTGGCGGGGCAGTTGTTGCATTTAGATAATGACAGTGACCAAGGACACAATCCTGTAGCAAATATTAGAATTCCACAAATTGTCAAAGATATTCCACCCTACCCAGCGGAGACCTCTGATCTTGAATTCAAGGAGGAGTGGGCTGCATATGCTTTGGGAGTCTTCTTCCCCTTTGATACTATGCTGGATGAATTGGAAGGAGACTCATTGTGGGAAAAGGTAGGTCATGTTTATCAATATGCATGAAGTATTTTAAATATGTGAACTATTTTTTATGTAGGATGTTGTATATTTTAATACCTTTATTTGATGCAAAACACATAAAAATCATATGGAGCGTTCAATACAATTAGCATGCTGTGTATACATATGAATTGATGGGTGAACAAAAACAATGTTAGCAACTGCTACAAACAAATTAATATCCGTCATTGTTGTTTAGTACTTCTGTACTCAACACTATTATTATACTTCAGTCCCAATTGTGAATTCAATCACATTTTCATACAAAATTCAATGTCCACCCCGTTGACCCAATAGCCCATCAAGGCCTTTTACCTCCTATATCATGGACACCTGCTATCTCGCTGCACGTAGCGACACTTGCTTTTGCTCTCCTCGAACTATCTGTCTGCAATTAGCGACACTTGCTATCGCTCTCCTTGCTCTAATCACTTGCTATCGCTCTCCTCAAGCATAAACACTTCATATCACTTCACAAACAAAATAAAAAATTGCCAATCTTACTCATATCATGACCCACCATGTGTGTAATCTCTGATTGTCATGTCCTTGATTAGTTCTTGATTAGTTAATGATTATCCATAGTTCTTGATTATTCCTTGATCCAATCTGATTATCCGTCAGTAGCATGTGTCTGTCCAACAACATTGATCCTACATGTCTTGTTCCGCAAACTATGAACCAAGTATGTGAAACTGAAAAAAATATCAATGTTTATACACATATACATCATGATATCTTTACATTGTTTGATTGCATAGGCTCAGTTCTGGAAGCGAACTCTACCTAGAGGCCCTCGAGATGTTTTAGCATGGACTTGGATTAACAACATCACCAAGCATCAAATTGCTAAAGCAGCTATGGTATTACATGCGTCTCGTGTGAGGACTAACAGGAAAGAAGATGAACGATTACGGCGCAATAATGTTGAGCAACACGATGGGACCCAGAATGACAACAACAGCGACTCCACCAATTCTGACGAAGGTGATAATAGCATTAGCATTAGACAAATCATAAAGACATTGATCATTGCATTAGCATAGTAATAATAAATTACTATTGTACTTGAAGTGCCTATTGTTAATAAAAAGCTTTTAATGATCATGTTCGCTTGTATATGAACCCATTTGGGGGACTCATTGTTCCTTACTTAATCACCTCTTATCCCTAACCATTTTAAAAGGGTCACAATTCACAATTTGTTTCAAGCCATCATCGGTGACTAGTGTGACCCTTGCAAGCGCTTGCTGCAAGCCATTTGCTGCAAGCCATTCGCTGCAATCGGCTTGCAACAAGCTAGGGCTTGCGGCCTGCTTGTTGTAAGCAGGGTACATGCATGCTTACAACATGCTTGCAGCCCTATTACCGCACTGTATGCGGCAAGCGGCTTGCAGCAAGCGGGACAAGTGTTGCGGTAAGCCCGCCGCAACACACCACTAGTCACCGACGATGCTTTATTTCTACCCAAGTTTATGTACTATATTATAATAAGTACTCCATGTACAATGAAATATGACCTGTCACACTTAAACTATCTCCCATTCATATATCCCACCCCCCCTCCTCCCCCCTCCCACCCCCTTCCTCTTATCTACACAAGCCTCTCTAAACATTATAAATACACACACACATCTTAAACCACATCACCTCCATGTCTCATTAATACACCATCCATCTATCCATCCATCCCTCCATCCATTCATCTTTCCATCCATCCTCCCAATCATCCATTCACCCACCCACCCACCCAATCATCCAACCTCCACCACCCATCCATCCCACCTCATGTCCATCATCTAACCAACCACCTGCTCACACATCCATCCATTCAGCCTTTTTGACATCCGCCTCAAGTATTGAACATACACAAATCTGATTGCAGTAGCTCTCCTATATCAAGAGCTACAAAGTGCAATCGAAAATCCCCATACTTGTATGAGCTTAGAGCATTGATAATTTACATTCACTGGTTGATTATATGAAAAAAGGCGCCCCCATTCCACCCATACAAAAAATAACAAAACACCTACCAAGCCATAACTCCACCCAATCCCAATTCCAAATCCATTGTACAGATGAATTTGAAGATCACCCGAATAACACATTCGAAGATGAATGTTTAACAGCAGTGCTCCCAAGTTTGGAAGAAGATATTCTCGCCCAAGACAAAGATGAAGAAATAGCAACGAAGGCCCTTAAACGCCAAGTTTTCCCTTGTGTGAAGACAGCATTGCCACCTACGGCCGTATCTACAAGCTCTGCCACCCTTTGTGAAGAAATTGGGAAAGTACTCGCTGATTTCAAGATGTACAAGAAGGAAAAGAATTTGGTAAGACTCAAGTTCAAAATCCAAATTGTATTAGCACTAGTTATTTAATTATATTCAAAGGACGTACTTTCCTTTGTACATCCTCAATAATTAAACATGGTACCGACCATGTAAGTAAATTCATCTCCTACACCAATGATACTATATGCTACGTGCTAATATTTTGTATCTTTCAAAAACTGCATTTGAAATTAGTACATCAATATGGTATAATGTGAAATATTTGGGCTTACCATCACCCAACCACTCCACTTCACTCTTATCTTTTACACTCCAATCACACATCTACATAATACACGCATATCACCACATGTGTCACAGTCTACTATGCCTGCTCAGAACAACAACTGCCATATGCACAAACACATTACAAGAATAAGTAGAAAGTATACTAAGTGAACCCACAAGCGCAATCTCAGACAATTGCACATCCACCATTCACCATGATGGTACAACAAATCACTAGAACAAACCAATACATTTTATATATTATCCATCGAACAATTTTCCTACCATCAATGTCTATTGCGGTTGTAACCTCACCTAAATAAACATGTATAACATATAAGATTCCCTAGCTAGCTAAATAAAGTCATCCAAATGGTATATAATAATTGAGCTTATAACATTACTCAAATATGATTCATATAATAACCTTGATAATAACATTTAATTTATTATCTCATTCAAATACATTACAACCACTTGTATTTGTAGGTTAAACTAACTTGTTAAATCTTAACTAATTATACTATATCTGTGATTTAATTTGTCAATTGCAGGACATGGAATACACAATGCAATTGGTGGTTGACCCTACCAATCAAGGGATTGCTAGGATTGAGATTGTGAGGCAACGCATGGATGATGATGAATATGTCAAGCACCTTCTCAAGCTGGACAACAAAATCAAGGATGGAGGCAAACCGCCTTATATTCCTTGTCTTACGTTGCCTACTCTGGACCAAACAGTCGAGCTTTTCAAATTGTGCCCCGAACAAGCAGTGCCATTTAAAGTTATGGCACACACCTTGATGTCCGAGTGGTCATCCAAGCAACCCGCTCAACTGAAATGCAGTATCCTTGGCCAAGCAGGTGATTCACATCTATTAATTAGTTAGGGAGTGTGAAGATAAGAAACCATCATTCATGATGTATTGATTGTGCATATAGCTAAAGCCAACTTATATGCAAATTGCAATACAAATCCATCCATCAAGTATCGACATCCATGCATCAATCGGACTATGGTCCAATTCCATCCACACTTGAATCCTAGTGAAATGGTATGTCAAGATTCCTTCCATGCTTATCTTTAATCGCATCATATATCTAACCATCCAACCATCCATCCATCTATCGTTCCATACATCCATCCAACCATACAGCAATACATTCATACATCCAACCTCCCATTTATGCAACCTCCTAACCATCCACCCAGCCTTGGTAAGCCACTAGATTCGAGTCACTACAAGCCACAACCCATTCATGGCACCAAAACAGTACCCTCAATACTAAGCCCAATTATAGACAGACAATTAAGGTAACAAGTGATACAATATTAAACAATAATCATAGTAAATGTTAGACCAAGAATACTAAGCACATGATACTAGTCACACAATGCTAAGCACACTTTTATATTCAATGTATATACCATTGAATGCACATTCATCCAACATATGTATAAGTCCAAACCAAAGTGTGAATTGATATTAAAAGTACTGACTTAGATGTGCATGACTAGGTGAGACATCCCGCTTGACCTATCATATGACCAAGTGTCGATTCATATGAAGAACTCAAAGTGACAATATATACGTAAGTGTCCATTATATCACTAGTACAATGTGCTCTTTGGAGGTAGTCATGTGCAATTCATACGCCTATTCTATTTTCAACTAATACACACTATCATTCATGCACACCTCTCTTGTATAGGTACCGGCAAGAGTGGAATATTGAAGGCTTTCCTTTGGTATGCCTTCCAACATAAGATGACAAGATTAATTGCAGTGTCAGCTTACACATGGAAAGCAGCTACACTTGTAGGCTCTAGTGCCAACCCTGGAATGAGTACTACTCAACTCTTTGGCACTACGACGAAGTACAACAGAAGAAGTGGAAATGGGGGTTCAAAGAAATCTCAAGCAAATTTTAATAGCGAAATCCGATTCTTACTTGGAGATGAGATCAGCTTCTGCAGCAAGATTCATTTCATGGTAAGATGTGCAACATTTTAGTTTTCTGCTGCAACAGTGTGAGTGATAGAATCTTTATTATTGCCTACATGCGTTTTATGCCAATTATCTATACTATACCATTATATTGTATAAACGAAAAGAAAAAGATAACGCCTGGATAGGCGTGGTGTTAAGGGGACCCTCCCGTACGCCGCAGCTGGGGAAAGTCACCATGGCAGACATAGTAAGTGTCACCCTCCAGGCGGGACTCCCGTGGTACACTGTGCCGTGTACTCCCGCAAGCTAGGGAGCGAGACATTCGGAGCTACCTCTTCCGAGGACTACGCTGACATCTTTTGGGGTGTTTTTTATGTGTTACGCATATGTTACCAATTTGGTATCATATGATTCAGTCACTTAGTAGACGGTCAGGTCCAAGTTAAGGGGCTAAGCAGTCGTTGCCCTATTAGAGGTCATGATTGCCCTTACTTGGTTACCATAAAGTTGATAGTCAAAAATCAACCCTGATCCCGAGGTTTTTCCTTGAGTCCTAATAAATTGGTGGTTTTCCATAGGGGCTTATCATTGGGATTCAAGGTTTTTTCCCTCTCAATAGTTGTAGTCGTGACTGAATTTTGTTCGTGTGTGCTAATTTATTATTAGACCCACCCGAGTGAGGTGAATATATTCCATGTTGTCAATATGGAATATAATGGTTTCTTTGACAAGGATCACGTGTGAATATTTTGTTTCAAATTAGGTTTATGTTATGCGTTACGGTAGTAAAGACGAACTACGTACAAAGTGACCTTCTGGTCATCAACACTATGGTTATCTTTTATCTACTTGGGATCCCTCTTTGTGGATGGTGACTCAAGCAATCGTGCAAAAGCTGCTTTTTCTAGGATGCTCACTAAGGCCCAAAAGGCACACCACATGCTCCGTAGGCGATGCCATACTATGGAGATATACAATATTGATATTCTCACCCACCTGTTTGATTCTCTTGTACAACCTATCCTGAATTTTGGCTGTGAGGTGTGGGCTCCTTCTATTCTGAACAACACACTTATCTCAAATGACCATGCTTGTGAGAAATGGCATAGAGGTATACTTAAACAAATGTTGGGTGTTTGCCAATCTACTACATCTAATATTATCATGGAAGAGCTGGGTAGAACCCCGTTGTGTTTTGCTTGGCTTAAACAAGCTTTGCGCTTCTGGAACAAGACCATACATAAGGAACCTGAGGATCTCATTAGAATGGCTCTTGAGGAATCTTTTGACTCCAACACTGGCTGGGTTCATGACTTGCGTTGTGCTCTCCACAAGCTAGGATCCAGTAAAAACATCAACATTTTGGAGGCTGTCGATGTCGAAGGTATTATGTCTGAAGTTTTTGAGTCATGGAGGTTTAAGTACCCAAGTGACACCAATGCAGTTAGAGACATCCCTGATGAGAGAAGGGTTGGCTTTAAACGCCTCCGATACCAAAAATGGTTCGCAGCCAACAGCAATGATGAGAATGGCTTGATTCCCTTTACATCCGCCTTACATAAGCAGGATCAGATTCGTTCTATAGCACAGTTTAGAATGGGTTCCCATTGGCTGAACACAGAAAGAATGAGGGTGGTGGATAGAGCACACATCCCTCGCTCAATGAGACACTGTCAAATGTGTGGGTTCCAAAAACCTGAGGATGAAATGCATATGTTTGAGTGCCCTTTTTATAATGATATTCGCCTCCGCTACCAGAAGCTGTTTACAGATATTTATAGGCATGTCCATGAGGATACCAACTTAACCGTATGGAATGTGGAATTCTGCGATTCCACATTCAGAACCTTTATGAATGGAAATGGCACTAAGTCTTTTTGGAGCAACCTAGCCGACTATCTTTCTACTTGTAGAAGAGCAAGACAGGAAGCCCTGGACTGCTTAGTGGCACCGTAATTTATCATCCCTTTTTTTCTTCTTCTTGTGACTTCTCATTTGTTAGCTTCTTACCTCCGCCACTGTAAGTGGTTGAGATCTGGGTCCTGCTCTAAGGGGTTTAATACCTACGCCACCAAAACGGTGGTTGGGAGTTTGGTTTGTTTGTCCTCGACACACCCCTGATGTAATGGGGTTTTTTGCTTTGTGGGTGCTTTTTCTTTTTGTTTAAAGCACAGAGTCTCATACACCCTCGCGGTGTCAAGTAGACTTTAACATGTAATGTAATGTAATGTAACACACGTCAGTCGGTCCTCCCCGCCCTTAACTTTATTAAGGGTAGTTAGGGCTAACTTGTCCATCGTTTCTGTTCAGGATTATCTCATAGGTGCTCATTTCCCATTGTAACTAGTCTCGGAATTCAATGCTGCTCTTGCTTCTCTTTCGTTGTCTCCCTTTCCAAGTACGACAATTTATTAATCCAACCAGGCAGTGCGTGCTTCCTGTCTCCCAGCCCCCCTCATAAAATTAGATTCACGTATGGGGTTAGTAGTAAGTAGAGACTTATGCGGCAGTGGTGTCAATACGAGCCCCATGGCATTTATTCCCCGTTAGCAACCTTTCCCAAAACGCTAATGCATTATTCGAACCAGGTGGTCCTTGGTGCCTCCCAGCCCGGCTAAGTAAATTCGTTCATTACTTTTAATTAATTAGATTCACGTATGGGGTTAGAGAGTTATGCAGCAGTGGTGTCAATACGAGCCCTATGGCATTTATTCCCCGTCAACAACCTTTCCCAAAACGCCAACAAGTAATTGTAAGCTTTACCAGTTACATAATTGAGAGTAAGAACTATGTACATTTGCTCCTACCTATACTATAATAAACTTAGAACGTAATCCATGTCCATGGATTCATGGATGGATTGACAATATGTGCAACCCCGTTCATTGATTGTCGTTCCATCTGGTGGCTATGGCCAAGAGGAAAAAGAGAAGATAAAGAGTTTGGAAAGAATTTGACACCGTCGAATGACAGGATTATTTAGCGTGGGTTACACTCCTGCTGGGCAGGCACCAGGACATAATATTGGGTTATGACTTCCCAAGGCCTCAATGGTTCGATGTCAGACTGTGCATGTAGTTAAATAATAATTATTATGAGCTATGTCCAAGATGAAAAGAGAAGAGCAAGAGTTTGGACAGAATTCGACACCGTCGAATGACAGGATTATTTACCATGGGTTTCATCCCTGCTGGGCAGGCACGACAGAGGACATAATCTTGGGTTATGACTTCCCAAGGCCTCAATGGTTTGACCTCAGACTGTGCATGTGGTTAAATAACAATTATTATGAGCTATGGACAAGAGTGCGGAGGTGCCCGGTATTGTTCAACCCCAGGACACTGGGTTTCAGAGGGGGCGAAAGCGAAAAGAATAGAGAAAGAGTTTGGAAAGAGTCCGACACAGTAGGATGATAGGATTACCGTGCCCCCCCCCCCCCCCGCCCCCAACCCTCCTGCGTCCTAGCTGTCAACTTAGATCGGCTATTCAATTTGTCGCGGCAAAACCCTCCGCCCCCCCCCCCCCCCCCCCCCCCCCCCCACACACACCCCGCCCCCCCCACCCCCCACCCCCAACCCTCCTCGTCGTTCAAATTTCCAAGAAGACACCATCTACATCTGCGATATGGCAGACTATTGCGTGCGCCTTCTTAACAATGCTTCGCATCACTGAACCAAACCACTACTGCTTTACTCCTGCATAGAGCCGCTGTCTTCAACCATGCTACCTGCTGGACCATATTCAATTCGTCGATTAGTACACAGCTTTACTTGGGCGAATGTCATGCTTTCAGGCAAGCCGATTGCGTGTTGCAATCGAGTGTTGCAGATGGAGAGGGAGGATTCGAATGCCGCAGGTAGTTGCGCAGGTTTGAAAGTCGAAGGTTTGAATCGCTGCTGGTCCTTTCTTGCCTGATTGACTTGCAATCGTTTTTCTGACGCGAAACAATAATGCTAACGACCCGATACAATGCTCATAATGTCCAGGCCAAGGTCGACAAGCAATCCATGACTCAGACGCCGAACCTGCGGCTCGGCCGCTTGCTCGGTTGCTGCAACCTGGTCCACCTCCTTGCTGCCTGCCTGCTTCACACCTGCATGCATGCCTATGTACCTCCATGATTGACAAATGCCTGCCTGCAGTTTCCCCTGACTAGGCTACACAGTGGCGATATGTTGTTATATAACCAACACATGTGAGTAGATCTGAACCATCTGTCTTGTATGCTGTACCATATGTCATGTACGCTGCACCATTTGTCTTGTAGGTTGAGCCATCTGTCTTGTACGCTGCACCATTTGTCGTGTATGCTGCACCATTTGGCTTGTATGCAGCATGATTTGCCTTGCAGCACCATGTGTCTCGTATGCTCCACCATGTGTCGTGTATGCTGCTCCATCTGTCTTGTATGCCCACCATGTGTCTTGTACACTGCACCATTTGTCTTGTACGTTGCACCGTATGTCTTGTATGCTGCACCATCTGTCTTGTATGCTGCACCATGTGTCATGTATGCTGCACCATCTGCCTTGTACGCTGCACCATGTGTCTTGTATGCTGCACCATGTGTCTTGTACGTTGCACCATATGTCTTGTATGCTGCACAATCTGTCTTGTATGCTGCACCATGTGTCTTATATGCTGCACCATCTATCTGTCTCATCATCGTAATTGCTACCACGTGAATGCTTGCTCGCTTTCTTGCTTGCTGATTCGTTGATTGTCCAACTGGCTTGTGCTTGGTCAAGCAACTAATAATCTTCTAACTCCACCTCCTTCCTTCCATGCTGCTGCAGTTCCAGCAGGCAGTGACTTCCGCATATTGCGACATGGTGGAGAAGGAGCAAGTCATCAGCATGCAGGGATGAGTAGACAAACAAGATCAAGAAGCCTTATGAGGACACTGGTCTTGCTGCTGGTCACTGCTGCTGGTCACTCATAATATAATAGTCGCTTGGCTAGACTAGCCAGTCGGGGTGGCAGGGGGGGGGGGGGGGGGGGGCAGGGGCAGAAGACATACTAGATAGCTAGTCAGAGCTCATCAGGGTACCCTGGCTGGTACTTATTATTTTAGTAGTCAGAGCACAGGGTACTCATATTTCTGATGAGCACCATTTTTCTAGGCCCAATTCAGGGGTACAATTTCCCCCACAAATGAGGAGAATTTGTAAATGGCCAAATTATAATAGCTATTGTTCATTATCACTTTTTGAATTCGAATTTTTTAGTCTTAAAATCTCTGTAAATAAAACATTGCAATCCATCTATACATCTCGTATAATCCGAAGTCTCCAGTGCAAGCACTGCCTGGAAACAAAACCGGGACCCAATCCGGGAAATACCCGGAACCTAACCTAGCCCTATCGATTCTACACTGAAACAAGAATTAAACAAGTGACCTTGAATCAATAGACGTACAAGACGCCTCTTGATTGACCTCTTAAATAAGAGGGATTCAAGAGGGCATTTTTCAAGCAAATTGCCTCTTGGCGCCCGAATTAAATAAGAGGGGTAAATCAAGAGGTTTTTCTCTTGAAACAAGAATGGTTCAGTACAGCAAAACTTACCGACGCAGGCAGCATATACTCCTCGCCCTCAAATCAGATAGGGATACCATTGCCGTTGCTTTCGACTGCCAACAGGCGGTGGTCGCTGGCGAGCCTGCTGACTCTGATGGTTACCCTGCTGATGACATTACTTACCCTGTTGTTGCGGGTGCTGATCCAGCTGTTCCGGCTCGTGGTGTCCCCACCAGGATCTCCACCTGGAAGAACAACAAGGCCTTCAAGATCATCATAGATCATATATCAGATGCGATCCAGCAGGCCATTCATGCTAACACAGATATGGCCACTAGAGCTTTCAGGTTTCTGGATGCCCTGTACTCTGAGGAAGGCAGCAGGCTAGAACACACCACCCTGACTGCCATACTTGGAATCCGTATGACTTCCACTGAATCCCTGCAGACATACCTCTCTAGGGCAGCTGATATGTATTCTCAGATTCCCAAGATTCAAAACCTCCACATCGTCTCTACCAGCACCTTTCTCAACCTTATTGTCAAGGGACTGAACTCCCGCCCTGAATATGATGGGTATATCAATCAATTCAACCCCACAGCTATAACCACCTTTGCTATGCTCCAAAACACCCTCTTCAACTGGTGCTTAGTGAAGCAAGTTGACCCTGCACCGTCTCCTGAAGAGGCTGAGATGGCAGCTGCAGCTTACAGAGCCAGGAAGCCATTCAACAGCAAGCACCTCCAATTCAGAGACAGGACTATCTCCTACAAGAAGATGATCTGCTGGAACTGTGGGGGAATAGGCCATAGCTCCAGAGACTGCACCAGTGAGGACACTGACCTGGCTTTCAGGCCAGCTGACTCAGATGAAGCTGATCATGGATCTAAGTCACCTCCGAAGAACAGATCAGGAGATGACAAGGACCCTGACGACAAGAAGACTCCCAAGAAGACCAGTGACAGGAGACGCCCAAGAAGATACCCAAGCAGGGGACGCCATGCCCACGTTGCTGATGGTGATCAGTCCACCTCCACCTCCAACTCTGACAGTGAGGGTGAAGAACACAACTTCCTGTCCCTGGCACTGGATGAAGACAACCTCCAGCCCATGAGATTTTTTGACCCAAATTTCTAAAAGGTCATCTCACCGCGTCGGGTGTCGAGCACGGTGTGATACCGACGCGTATCTAACACAAATCCGATGTACATCTAACACAAATCTAATTCGGATCTATCCTAAAACTGTCTGTACGGGGGCAAATTCTGGTTTTTCGTTCGGCGCATCGAATGAGTCGCAGTTCGATAGAGAGAGATTCGAGTTTGTAATGCGTCATATGTACAGACTTTGCATGGTTTACACTCGTTTTTCGAGTCTCACTCGGACCACTTGTATTCGATTGATTGAAGCCGCGCATTGTGTCGCGGTTTTCGCAACCTCATTCACTATGGTCCGGTTCTCCAAAGAATCCGCGCATGGTCTCGAGCAGGCTTCTGCTTAACACACTATGGGGAATTCTGAAGGGGGGATCGCGGGTCCCGCAGAGCGGGACAGTGGAATTGAGCTGCTGACTCACTCTCTGATCCCATGTGGAACCATCAACCAAGCAACAACCCAGCGGCGGATTGGCGGTTCCGTATACAAATTCAAAAAGACCCATCTTAACAACAAACGGTAGGGAAGTAAGAACCTTGGTGGTTCCGTCAAAAAGACACTCCATCAATCAATAGATCTCGATCTCAATCAATAGATTTAATTTCAAATATATACACTTTCATTCATTCATTAAATGCCACGAGTGGCAAAACTACCTCAAGCGAAAAAAGAAACGAAGAGTCGAGCTGATGTCGTTTGCTACACAGGTCCCCGTCCGAGCGGAAAGAAGGACGACTCTTACACGTCCGAAGAGTTCGTCGCGTTTATGAAGATTGAGGCTCTCCGTTTCTCTGACAAAAAAGAACGGACGCTTGATGAATGGATCGAGTGGGCAGACGCGCTGCGCATGAAAGCATCGAGTTGCAGAAAAGTAACAAAATGCAGCGATAAATTATCGTCTGCGCGTAAGGTAGCTGAGAAAACTTCAAAGCCCCTCGAATCTTGTATCAATAGCAAATGTATTAGTCGTTATGAACTCATGGCGAAGTTTAATAAGAATGACAAAAACGCCATGAGCTCGTTCGATAAACACGCACTTTCCGCGGAGTGCGGTGCCGTTAATTGCTCGAAGGAAGGTGTGAAATATGGCAAGGCGACCAAAGCATTTGACGCAATATCGAAGCGATGCGAAAGAATCCGCTAAGCGAAGGCGATTTTACTACTTCTGCTTGGACACTCTTTTTGGTTTTATGAAGGGGGAATCGCTGGAATTCCTGTCCCGAATGACTTCTGCGATGAAGACTTCTTCTTTCTTCGACTTACACGAAACTTGAAAAATGTGAATCTTTTGAAAATGTGAATTCCTGTCTTTTTTCATTAAGGAATTTGGCCCAAATTTCTAAAATGTCATCTCACCACGTCGGGTGTCGAGTACTCCTTACATCAGGCAGAGGCCTCAATAAAGCACCCTTTGTTCATGCTACAAGTAGTTGTATTGGCTGCATTCTGAGAGAGTTGGATAATGATTTTGATTTTCACAACAGGTGTATGTAGTGATGCTCGGATTTCTGAAACACCGCATATGGGTGTGACTGTGTTTGCCAACATCATTTTCAATGTAGCAGTGACAAGTTTGCAGACTGACTCGCGATCTGGAACATCCATATTGGCGAGGATTGGGGATGCACGTGTAGACCACTCTGTAAATGCCACGTTGATTACTTCGTCGCTTGGGACACTTGTTTGTAATACGACGACGGGAAGCTGAATTTGCATGTTTAATTTAAATATATACGGACATTCCTGTACACACGATGAACGCATCAACCACATTGCATCACAGAGGGGACCCTGCTTGACAACTCTATCGGTATTGTGAAGGGGAAACCGCGGGCCCCACGGAGTGGGGCAATGGAATTGAGCTGCTGACTCACTCTCCCACGCATATTAAAGGGGGTCCTGAAGACATAAAGTAGTAATATATAGATATACATATATAGAGAGCTTTGTCCAAAAGGACACTACTGGTCCTACAGGCCTACCACCGGATGAGGATAGACGTATTGGAACAAAAAGGTAGGGGAGTAGTACTAGTATGACCCTTTTACATAAAGTAGTAATATATAGATATACATATATAGAGAGCTTTGTCCAAAAGGACACTACTGGTCCTACAGGCCTACCACCGGATGAGGATAGACGTATTGGAACAAAAAGGTAGGGGAGTAGTACTAGTATGACCCTTTTACATAAAGTAGTAATATATAGATATACATATATAGAGAGCTTTGTTCAAAAGGACACTACTGGTCCTACAGGCCTACCACCGGATGAGGATAGACGTATTGGAACAAAAAGGTAGGGGAGTAGTACTAGTATGACCCTTTTACATAAAGTAGTAATATATAGATATACATAGAGAGCTTTGTTCAAAAGGACACTACTGGTCCTACAGGCCTACCACCGGATGAGGATAGACGTATTGGAGCAAAAAGGTAGGGGAGTAGTACTAGTATGACCCTTTTACATAAAGTAGTAATATATAGATATACATATATAGAGAGCTTTGTTCAAAAGGACACTACTGGTCCTACAGGCCTACCACCGGATGAGGATAGACGTATTGGAGCAAAAAGGTAGGGGAGTAGTACTAGTATGACCCTTTTACATAAAGTAGTAATATATAGATATACATATATAGAGAGCTTTGTTCAAAAGGACACTACTGGTCCTACAGGCCTACCACCGGATGAGGATAGACGTATTGGAACAAAAAGGTAGGGGAGTAGTACTAGTATGACCCTTTTACATAAAGTAGTAATATATAGATATACATATATAGAGAGCTTTGTCCAAAAGGACACTACTGGTCCTACAGGCCTACCACCGGATGAGGATAGACGAAGGAACGTATTGGAATAACGCGACAAGCAGTAGCAGCGCAAGCATCCGCTTTCTTATTATCGGTCTTGTTGTTGCTCGTCATCGTTCCACCTGAGTCGGAACCCCATGAACACGTTGGTGCAGTTGACGCCATTGATCTTCTTCTGCTCGTGGCACACGACACCCAGCAGGTTCTGAAGGGTGACCTTGAAGGTCCGGGGCTTGTGATCGTAAAAATCGCATGACCGAAACAAGGCGGTGGCTTCTTTCAATGTGAAGAAGGAGGAGCCCGGATCGAAACTCGGATCCGAGACAGGGATCTTGACTACGTGCGCGTTCACGAAAAGGTGGACGGAGTCGTTGTCGGCGAGATACGCGCGGCTGTCAGTGGCGACCACATGTGTAAGTTTGTGAAGACATGATTATTCTGTGTAGTAATTCAAATATAAAAAAATAATTATCGCGTTGGGCTCCTTGTCCATCAGACAGACACATGACACGGTGGCTTGCGCAGACTCACATCTGTCTCCACACGACACACGGAAAAAAAATTCTGCAGTTCTTATTTTTTGTAATAATTATTGTTCCCAAGATGGAGAGTCTTTTCAGAGGTGTTCATGTGAACACGTTGAAAATAGGGATTGATTGATGCGTAATTTACCGGAAAAACTTAACCGTGAGACACCCCAGGCTGTGTTAGGCCGACGCCGCATTTTGGTTACATTTCAAACAGTGTCAGTCTCCGGCGAGCCGTTGAGATTGCAAATAATTAATTCAAAAAGAATTCCTCACATATGTAGGCAAGGAGTGGGACAGGGAGAATAGTGGGCGGATTCAACTGGTTACAATAGCCAATCTCAAATACATAGATCTCTCCATCTCCCCCCACCTCATCAACTAACGTCCAGACCCACCCGCCCCCATGCTAAGTGGGCATACACCACAGTCACATGATTCGAATGTAGTCGAGTGATCGACTGTCGCAACTGCATTCGCAGGGCAATCCCTGCAATTCACAAGCATAGGGATAGGCATACCAAACATCTTCATGATTAGGACACTAAAATCAGGAGACGAAGAGTGCTTCAAATCTCGCAGTCGAACCCCTTCCCTGTCGACAACATCATCGCCACCATCCTCCTCGTCGATGATGCAAAAGATGCCATTCTTGATGTACGGAACACTTCCTGCATACTCGGAATGCATACACATGGAAGTTCGGAGCTGAATCTTGATAGCCCCCTTCTTCATCATAGCCATCTTCAGTGCCTGCGAACATGGGTGGATGTTTGGTCAGCTCATGCTTTCGCAGCCAGCACAATCTTCGCAATCAATTACTGGATAATGCTTTCGAAGGTGGAGACATAGAGCTAGCAAGCCAGCGCAATCCAAACTCGAACTTCGCAAATACTAGCAGCCATGAAAGTAACCATGACTGGATAATGCTTTCGCAGGTGGAGACATAGAGCTAGCAAGACAGCGCAATCCAAACTCGAACTTCGCAAATACTAGCAGCCATGAAAGTAACCATGACTGGATAATGCTTTCGCAGGTGGAGACATAGAGCTAGCAAGACTCGAGAATAATAGCAGCAATGAAAGTAACCATGACTAGATCTCGATGACTGCTACTATTGAACTCACCCTCGGAATCAGCTTTCGGAGTTCGCTGGATGCTCCCTAACACACGGAGTTCACCCTCGGAATTAGCTTTCGGATTTCGCTGGATACACACTGAGTTCGTGAGAGAAGAATTGGAGAACTTCGGAACTTCGGAACTTCGGAACCTCGGTACTTGGTTAAGATTGACATGGCTGGGGTGTGTGTGGCTTGGCCTGGGTGTGGCGTGGCCAGGGTTCGTATTTTTCGAGGCGCATGGGGACACGTGTCGTCTCAAGCAGACTTCTGCTTGACAACTATGTCGGGTGTATGAAAGATGAATCGCGGGACCCACGGAGTGGGGCAGAGGAATTCAAGTTGAGGACTCGTGGGAAGATTAGAGGCGCGCGAAAACATTACGCATTGGATTACGCATTGATAGAGAGTTGGTTGGGACGCGCGTATCATGAGGATTTAGTCGACGACAAGGGTTTCGTGTGCGCCTCAAACAAACGAGTGTAAGAAACGCAAAATACGGACAGATTACGTGTGTCATGAATGTACGGACGGGGGGATGCGACAGACGCCATGGTATGTGGGGGAATCGCGGGACCCACGGAGTGGGGCAGTGGAATTCAGCTGATGACTCGCGGAAACACGTGTAGGATCTGACCTGCTTACACGCGCGCGTCGGGGTATGGGGGACAAGTGTAGTCTCAAGCAGACGTCTGCTTGACCCACGGGGTGAATTGTGAAATTGTCAAGCAGTGCCATAGAAGTCATACTTAAAAACACGCTTTGCTATATTAATTTTGACTTCCATGGCACTGCTTGAAAACTGACGAAGGTGGATGGAGGGTTTCTCCTCCTGCTTATAGGTCAAGCAAGGAATTGAGATGCGGACTCGTGTGCAGGATATGACATGTTTATGGTGTAAACAGGATCAGAGTAAGCAAAATGTAGATGTTGTAACAGACCAAAGGGTTATTATTATCCACACGAATCACCATTTCAACCACGCAATTGGATTATTATCCGACTGAACAAGGTTGAAACGATGCCGACGGACGCAACAAAACAACCCAAGGCCAACTTGGCGCCATGCCCACCCATCAGGGGGCTGGGAGCAAACTGGCACAGGGGCGAAGGCGCAAAGGCGAGCATGCAGGCAGATGCGACGATCATGCGCGCAAGCGCGCAGCTGCAGCTGCAGGACCCGTTCAGTGGATGGAGACAGTTCGGATGCTACAAGGAATGGACAGACGCAAACGAGGCGCTGCAAAGACTCAAGGGACACGCGAGACACGCGTTCGAGATCATACCGTTCGGAAAGCCATGCAAGCCGTACCTTGATATCGACGGTCCACCACTTCCGAACGACCAGGTGCCCTTCCCAGACGTCGCCGCGCTGGTCGCACACACAGAGGACGCAATCAAGATGATCTTCAGCAACGACTACGGAATCCAGATCGACGTCGACAACGACCTCATATGGCTCGTCAGCCCAAACGCCAAGAAGCTCAGCCTGCACCTCATCATCGACACGAAGAGAGAAGGAACGCCGCTCCACGTGTACAGCAGCAATCATCAATCAGACACCACAGGCGCAGCACACCTCGCCATGAGACTGCAGCAGCTAGACCCAAACGGAGTCGGGAAGCTCGTAGACATAGGCGTGTTCACAAAAGATAGGGAAATGAGAATGCTAGGGTCCTGCAAGTTCAACAAGGATGCGGACTCGGTCCTCGTCCCGCTCAAGCAGCACCACAAGGATGACCCAAACACAGCACTCAGGACAGTCATCTCAAACGTGACAGAGGATGCCGCACTCATACAGGTGCCAGAGCACATACCGAGATACGTCAAGAAGAACGGGATCGCATGGGCCAGCACGACCGCGCACGCAAACAGTCGCAGACGCAGTCAGAGCGGCGGGATCCATCATCGCAAAGGCCGTAGAGAAGGAACCGCACGTCCGACGCGCCGACATAATCGTGCGCATGCTCGACCTACTCAGACGAGACATGCACCCATCAGCATTCCACGACAGACGACCCGCAGAGGACGCATTCGATCGATCCGTAGGCGTCAGGTTCAACTACAGTGACAGGAGTGAACCTTGCTACACAGGAAACATACACCACGGAGAGCAGAACATGCGATGCTTTGTAGACACAGCAGGAAACTGCATCGTCAAGTGCTTCTCCGCCACATGCGACAACCACGCACCCGCGTGCATAGGAAGACTCGTGGAACCTGCTGAAGATTCATGGGACGCGGGAGCATTGCACGTCAACAGTAAGTACATAGACATAGACGCATGCCTAGAGATGAAGCAGGCGGTCGACGTGTGGTTAGACCCGGAGCGAAAGGACGTCAACACGCTCTCAGTGCGCAGCCCGATGGGGTCAGGAAAGTCCACCATGCTAGACGCACTCCTAGAACGCGTGGGCGAGGACAAGACCGTGCTCGTCGTCACATACAGACAGTCGCTCGCGCTAGAGCACAAGAGAAAACTGGCGCGCAAGGGATTTGTATCATACCTAGACGCCGACGTCACACCACAGGACCTCAGGCGAAGGGATAAGACACCGCGCGTTATCTGCCAGATCGAGTCGCTACACAGGCTCGCAGAGCACCCGTGCATGCGATACCTCACATCGGGCTTTGACATAATTGTACTCGACGAGGTGGAATCTCTGCTGCGACATTTTCTGTCGCCAACCGTTGTCACCCCATTGGCTGAGATGCGGGGTCTTGCGGACACGCTCAACGCGACGACAACCGGCGTCGTCACAATGGACGCGACATGGGGAAGCGTCACGAAAGAATTCCTCAAGCAGGCCGGATTGCGCAACCTGCTCGTCGTCAACGACTACCGGAGCACAGAGAACGCGCGCACATTCTCCATATCGAAGGACGAGGTGACATGGAGCGCGCAGATCAGAGACGACATCACCGCAGGCAGGAACGTCGTCGTCGTCTCGCTCAGCCAAGAGAGAGCGATGCAGGTGCACAAGGTCGCACTTGACACATTCGACGACCCGAAGGACGCGGCCAGACTCTGCCTGCTGCACACGTCCAAGACAGCCGACTCGGTCAAGGCGAAGCTCATCGACGTAGACGCACTCTGGAGCAGCAAACGGATCGTCGTGTACACGCCGACCATATCGGCGGGCATCGACTTCAGCACCGAGCATTTTGACAGGATGTACCTATACCTGTGCCCCGGGTCCACGGGGCCGATGGGCGCGTTGCAGATGACAGGACGCGTGCGCCACCTGGTCGACACAGACGTCAGGACGCTCGTCGCCAAGAACATGAGGGTGGCACGAGAGGCAACCCGACAACACTTGACGCACGTCGACCTATACCAGTGGCTCAGGTGCGATAGAGGGGTGAAATTGTAAAAGTGCCATAGAAGGGATACTTCTAAAACACTATTTGCTATATTAACTCTACCTTCGATGTCACTGCTTGAAACTGTCGCACGTAGAGAAACCATCCATCCACTTGCGTCAGTTTCAAGCAGTGCCATAGAAGTCATACTTAAAAACACGCTTTGCTATATTAATTATGACTTCTATGGCACTGCTTGAAACTGACGCAAGTGGATGGATGGTTTCTCTACGTGCGACGATGTCAAGCACGTCGACCTATACCAGTGGCTCAGGTGCGATAGAGGGGTGAAATTGTAAAAGTGCCATAGAAGTCATACTTAAAAACACGCTTTGCTATATTAAATATGACTTCTATGGCACTGCTTGAAACTGACGCAGGTGGATGGATGGTTTCTCTACGTGCGACGATGTCAAGCACGTCCAAGCGATCGACGGCGGAGAAGAGCACACGCTGCAGGAGCTCTCGGGTGGCGCTCTCGCTCCGTTGTGTGCGACCGTGGCTCCACCGACTCTGAAGATGACTGTCGAGAGCTACTTTCTGGCGGAAATACACAATGCCAGCTTCGACTACCTGTCCTGCTTTGCCGACCTCGTGGAGCCTGCAGGTCACCGCGTGGACCTCGGTACCAGCTACGCTGCGGTCAGTGCCGCGCGTGTGATCGCCCCTGGGGAGGGAGACGTGGAGGCGACTAGCGAGTTCCTGTTGCGCGTCCTCAAGGCTCAGGAGCAGATGGATGCGCTCACCGGGTCTGCCCCTGTCGCTGTACCTGCCCCTGGCACTGTCGCTGTCCTTGTCGCCGTCACTGTACCTGGCACCAACATCCTCAGCAACCCTGATGTGCCCACTGCCATGCGGCGCAAGGATCTCTTGGATGCTATCGAGCAGCGCGTGATGGCCAACGACGCGAGCGAGGACGACAAGTTCATTATGTACCTGAGCCGCTACTGCTCTGCATGGGGTATCGACCGCGTCGACGAGGCGTTCCTGCTGGAGAACAAACCTGGTGCTGTCGGTTCTCCGAAGGCGAGGCTCATGTCGCGCCTGCTGTGCCCGATCCTGCGCCCGGTGCGCGGCGCCGACGTGCACACGACTGAGCACTCAGGGTTGCTGAAGATAGTTCTCATCGAGGAGACACTTGCTGCTCTGGGATTTTCGTCCCCGTTCGACACCGAGACCGTGATCCCAAATCTGATGACGGTGTTCGACACCAAGCTCAAGGGAACACAGATGTTCCGAGAATACAACAACACCGCTCGACTGTTCAGCCAGGCCTCGTGTGGCGTTCGCGACGGGTGGGACCTGTGCAAGGTGTCCAAGGCGGTCAAGATGATCCTGAGTGCAGTGGGTATAGACATGATGAACGAGACCAAGCGCATTCAGTTCAAGGGCAAGAGGACTCAGGAGGCGAGAAACTACCGCCTGTGCCCGGAGAGTGTCTGCCGTATGCTCGAGCTCGTTAAACTTCGTCTTCTGCGAACGGACCTCGCGCCTAGAAACGAGCACGCCGCCGCTGCCCTTTCAGGTCACGAACTGTCCATGTACAACCACCTGGTTGACGTAGCGTCGCCTGTCGCGTATGTCTTCGAGCCTGACGACGACGAGCCGTCAGGCCTATAATAATGGTGTAAACGTGCGCATTGGGATAGCATATGAGCAGCTCGACAGAGATCATGGCGCACATGACAACCAATGTCGTGTACGCGTTGTTTGAGCACAAGTTCATTCAGAAGGATGAGATCGTCTTCAAGGTGGGCAGGACGTCGAATCCCTTTGGTCAGCGACTTTCTCAGTACCCGAAAAACTCAAAGATGATATTCGCAATCCACGTACTTAATCCGCGTGCTTGTGTGGAGGCTGAGACTGCCCTGCTCCGGTACCTTAGCGGAGACCCTCGAGTCAAGCCCCGTCGATACGAGTACTACCAACTTGACGCGGGTGATGCAGGTGCCGTCTTTCGGGAGATGGCCGATGTCGTATTCCAGTACGTGTGGACAGGTAGCGTCGACAGCCTTGATTGCGGCACCGAGGACGTGCCAACCGACCCCCCCATATTTGCCGTTCTTGAGCAAGAGAAGGAGCGAACGTCTTGAGGCGCAATACCCCAGTGATGCTGGAGCTCGTGAAGCTTCGTCTTCTGCGCACGGACCTCACGCCGCAGCTGCCCTTTCTGGCCACGAGATGTCCATGTATAGACAAGCCATAGTCCATCGGCAAACAATTATTAGATAGATAGATAGATAGGATAGATAGATAGATAGATAGGATAGATAGATAGATAGGATAACGCACTTTATCACGACACATACCGCATCCTCACACACGCGTCGCGGAGGCTGCTGTCGAGATCATGATGATGATGCCCACCACTCACTCACTCACTCACTCATTCTCACGCATTCTCACGCAAACGGCGGAACACGGTCGAATGTCGTGTGTCATGTAAGGATGCGGGGGGCGCTGCTGACACACGTGCCGCTCGACATCCATTTAGGGGTTTGAGATGGGGGGACGGATATAGGGAGGTCTTACAGGATGATGAGTGACGGAATCATATCCACTGGCTGACCAAGACTTCTTCAGACGATCACCGAGACATGGCATGGCATGTTGGTTGGGTTATTTATTTGTTTCTACGATTTTGAAGGTTTAAGGGAGCATAACTGCTAGGGAACGTTATTACAATTGTAAACACAAACAACTGAACAAAAAAGACAAAAAAGATCGCACACAATGAACTCGTCGAGGAAGGTCACGAAGTTCGTCACGCCAACAAACCAAAATGGAGACAAGGGGATTTCAACGTTGTCAAAGAAGCGATACTTCGAGATGGAAGAGAGAGTGAAGATGATACTGGGGGGTAAATTACAGGAAGAGGCGGGAATGGTCATGAAGGCGATGCGTGAGATCATGAAGTTCGACCCGAATGTATCAAGGTACAGTGAGGAGGTCAGGGAGGTGCTTGAGGAGAACTCAAGGAAGTGGAGGCAGCGGAATAAGGACGAGAAAAATGCGGTGAGATTAAATTATGGTTTAGAAGTTTTATAGAGAGGTCAAGTAAGATTTTTCATGCCTCACTATCAAGCTTCTCTCAAGCAGACACTTTATGATGATGATGATGATGATCTCTCATCAAGGACGGCGGCATATGTCGAGTCGAGGAACATCACATCACATCACATGGCGACCTCTCGTATCACGGCGGAAACTGTGTCGAGGCGAGTCACATCACATGGCGACCTCTCGCATCACGGCGGAAACTGTAGAGTCGAGGCGAGTCGAGGCAAAGATAACAAACAACACTTGGATGAGAACCGTCTCACATTAACATATAACAAGCGGCGGAGCCCCTTTCACCTCCCCACAGCGGAGCGACTGGGGGCGACCGGAGGGGAGCCCCCACAAAAGGGTCCGCGAGGAACCGAGCGGGTGGGCGACCGGAGGGGAGCCCACAGTTCACATCAAGCTTGGAAGAAGCGGTATCGGAGGACACAAGCAAACGGCGGAAAACTGTCGCATCCACACATCAGTCAGTCAGTCAGTCCGTCCATTCATGACTAATACACGGATGCGGTGGCGGATCATCGTCATCGAATGAAGTGTAAACAACCATTTTTAAGCACAGCACACTTCACAAACGAATGAGTTCCTTTGACGAAATCAATGAAGATGTATTGGAGATCATTCTAGCCAATGCGATTTCGAACGAATCACACCTCAAACAAGTGCCTCTCGTCTGCGAAAAGTGGAGATGCGTCACACCCCGGTGTGTCACAAGGATCCACCTAAGACATGATTCATTATTAAATTATTATTATTATCCTCGTTTTATACAGATTATAATCTTTTCAAATCAGGCCATTGGATAGTATTTGTGTATAAAGATACTTGTGGATATATTACCACCATCTATTATTTACAATCATAATTTTTTATGATAATGATTTCATCGGAAATAAATAACCACATCTCGAGACGGCTCAAATGCCTAGAACACAAGTGGGAGTGGAGTTCATTGAGTTATAACTCATCTTTAACGTGGGACATTATCGAATGCAATCCAGACAAACCTTGGGACTGGTATTGGATCAGCAAAAACCCATGCATCAAATGGGAGATTGTCATTACAAACCCTGACAAACCATGGGACTGGCGTGGTTTGAGCGCAAACCCATATATCACATGGGAGATTATACGAGATAATCCGAACAAACCATGGGACTGGTTTAGGATCAGCACAAACCCCAATATCACATGGGAGATTATACAAGCCAACCCCGACAAACCGTGGAATTGGTATTGGATCAGCAGAAAACCCAACATCACATGGGATATTATCGAAGCATACCCAGACAAACCATGGGACTGGGACTGGATCAGCATAAAACCCGCCATCACGGTGGATATTGTCAGAGCCAACCCCGACAAACCATGGGACTGGTGTGGATTAGGCGCAAACCCCAATATCACATGGGATATTATACAAGCCTACCCAGACAAACCGTGGAACTGGGACTGGATCAGCAGAAACCCCAATATCACATGGGATATAATCCAATCCAACCCCGACAAACAATGGGACTGGTTCGGATTGAGCAGAAACCCCAACATCACGTGGGATATTATTGAAGCCTACCCAGACAAACAATGGGACTGGGACTGGATCAGTAGAAAACCCACCATCACATGGGATATTGTCCAAGCCAATCCCGACAAACCATGGGACTGGTGTGGATTAAGCGCAAACCCATATATCACATGGGATATTATCGAATACAACCCAGACAAACCGTGGAATTGGAACTGGATCAGCAGAAAACCCACCATCACATGGGATATAATCGAAGCTTACCCTGGCAAACAATGGGACTGGTTTGGATTGAGCAGAAACCCCAATATCACATGGGATATTGTAAAAGCCAACCCAGACAAACCTTGGTGTTGGTATGAATTGAGCACTAACCCCAATATATTGCTATCTTCCCTAGACATATGTGATATCATACGCAGATACATGGCAGTAAGAACTATACAAAAAATATGGCGACATGTCAATACAAACCCGAGTTATGTTGTATGTCAACGCAGACTCTATAGGGAATATAATGAATTTGGGTGTATTTGTATGTCAACACAGACTCTATAGGGAATATAATTTCGTCAGAGGTGTTCATGTGAACACGTTTAAAATAGGGATGATTGATTGATGGATTGATGATTCTTCTTATTTTTTGTTGAAATAATTGTTGTTCCCAAGATGGAGAGTCTTTTCAGAGGTGTTCATGTGAACACGTTTAAAATAGGGATGATGGATTGATGATTCTTCTTATTTTTTGTTGAAATAATTGCGCCTCCAGCAATGGGTGGTCTCCCTTTGCAGGGCCCTACTCTGGAAATGCCTTCAAGGTTACTTTGCGGTTCCTGTGATTGATCTCTGAAACTATCCCGTACTCCATCAAGTAATCTTGTCCTAAGAGGCAAACATGCTCGCATCTCTCCTTAGGACACAATCCTACTTGCATAATCCTCCCATTGAGCCGCACAGTGTAAAAACTGACTCTGGTGGGGTGATTGGGATCCACCACTCCGACATCCTCAAAGCCGAGTGCCTCCAACACCTCCTTTGTTAGGTATGTGAGCGCTGATCCCGTGTCGTACATCATGACAATGCGTAGCTGCTTTGGTGGGTGAGGGTCCGCCACTTTCTTAATCACCATGAACTCTTCGGCGACCATTGGCAGCACAACGCGGTTAAGTGTGCCGTGGATGATGCCCGATACCGTGTCAGGGAAACCACCAGTATGCTCCTCCAAGTACTCAAACCCGAGTTTGCCCGCCACTGCACGCACCACAGTGGGATCATGGAAGACGCTGCACATCATGTCGTCAATCGCAGCTTGATACGTGTCACGGTTGACGGTGAGCTA
>JACBWV010000448.1:67889-109248 GCA_013435795.1 Chlamydomonas sp. ICE-L
TTGCATTTCCCATGCCCACAGCTGTGGACACCATGTTCCAGAGAAAGACATCAGTGTTTTCGCGAAAGGTGAACTCGCTTGAGTGTAGCTCACAAGTACTGACATGACAGCATCGTATTAGGAGCTTGGGGATGCGGGCGTTCGGGTGTCCACCTAAACCGTTGCCGAGATCATGTTGCCGAGATCGAAAGGTAGAAGGGTGCTTCAAGAAGATCGTTTTTCCGCGATTCTAGGTAAAAACATCGATTTCTTTCATCTCGCAGAAAATGAAAAAAAGAGATCACTACATCAGTAACTGTTGTTGTTGATGAATAAAAACTCGTATTGTTGTAGACACCACTCGGTCCCCTCCGGTGGTCGCGACAACATTAGGGTACACCGCAAGGTGTACCGTACACTACAGAAAGCGGTTTCATTTTAGTATTCCGTCGAGTGTAAGAGCGTTTCATGCAAGCAGTCCTCGTCACGTAATCGATAGCAACATGCATCCTGGCATCCATCAAGAACTGGTGGCCCAGGAGACACACATGCTCGCATCTGGTCTTGGGGCACAATCCCACCTGTGTGGAAATACCGCTGATGCACACCTCATACATGTGCTCCGAGTGAGGGAGCTTCGGATCTGGAGGATAAACTGCATCTTGTACCCCAAGGCGTGTAATACCTCCAGCGTCATGTAGCTGAGTGTAGAGCCCGTGTCATACATCATGGAATCTTGAACTGGTGCAATGGCCTCAGCAGCCTCACACATAATGGGATCCGCCGTGACAATTACGGGAAACAAAATGCGGTTCAACCCCCCGTAAAACCGACCAGATGACATTTGCGTCATGGGGAACCAGCTCATCAGTAACTGACAGGTAGTGCAAATTAAACAGTGTTTTGCTGGCAGAGTAAACTACCGATCGCTCACAGAACACGGAGCCACATCACATCGTCCATGGCAGCCTGGTATGGGTTTCTGGGACAACCGTCGCCCTACCTGGCATCATCGAAGTCTTCATACACTTCCATAATTTCAAGCTCCCTTACCAGCTCTGTCAGGGGAATTATTACGCCGTCGAGACGCGACAGACCAAGGTGCTTATCCGTACCAAACTCCGGCACGCCAGAAGGCTGTCAAGTGCTGCGCCCAACACGCTGCTGGCAGAGTGTCATAGTGGTGAAGACGAGCAGTTCCTCCTCTAGGGAACCGTTACACTCGCAACTTCAAAGCGGGAAAGCTAACTGGGCACTCTGTACGGTCCTTGAGGGTTCGATGATGATTGATGCATTGGATGCGATTCATTATTCTTCTTCAAGTCATCTGACTTGTTTACACACGCAAACGGCGGGAAACTGTCGCATCCACACCCGTCCGTTCGTTCCGTCCATTCATGACACACGGATGCGGTGGCGGATTCTCGTCCCTCATCGTCTCGGAGTCCTCGAATTGATTGTAAACAACCATTCTTCAGTATAAACAACCAGCAGCACAGCACACTTCACAAACGAATGAGTTCCTTTGACGAAATCAATGAAGATGTATTGGAGATCATTATAGCCAATGCGATTTCGAACGAATGCCACCTCAAACAAGTGGCTCTCGTTAGCAAACAGTGGAGATGCGTCGCACCCCCGGTGTGTCACAAGGATCCACCTGAGACATTATAAAAGTTTGGACTATGTATCACGCATTTGCAGGCTGAAAGAGTTGAAAATCGGTATCAATCGGGGGAAAGACGTACCCTACCAATCAATGTCGGAGATCGAAGACAAGATCCAAGACATATCGCCGCTGTCCGGCCTCACTTCGTTGGTTCACCTGGACATATCGAACACCTACGTGACCGACATATCGCCACTGTACGGACTCACTTCGTTGACGCACCTGAACATGGCGCACACCTACGTGGACGAAGACCTATTATCACCGCTTTCCGGACTCACTTCGTTGACGCACCTAGACATTTCGCACACACTTGTGACCGACATATCATCGCTGTCCGGTCTCACTTCGTTGATTCACCTAGATATTTCGCACCTCACGTACGTGGACGAACACCCATTATCATCGATTTCAGGACTCAATGCGTTGGTTCACCTCAACATTTCGCATATCGGAAACAGACTAGAAGACATATCAACGCTTTCCGGACTCACCGAGTTGGTTCATCTGAACATGGCGTACACACGGGTGGGCGAACAGGACCTATCACCGCTGGCAGGGACTCACTTCGTTGATTCACCTCAACATGGAGGGCACCGAAGTGGAATACCTATCATCTTTGTCCGCCCTCAATTCGTTGATTCACCTCGACATTTCGCATCTCAAATACAAGCTCGAAGACATCTCACCGGTGTCCGGTATCACTGCGTTGCTTCACCTGAACATGGAGGGAACACGTGTACCCTCTATATCAGTAATGTCCGGCCTCACTTCGTTGGTTCATCTGAACATGGCGTACACATGTGTGGTCGAAGACCGAGTACCGATGTCCGGCTCCATTTCGTCTTGTCGCCGGAGCAAGGTGCTCGACATATCGCCGCTGGCAGGACTCGCTTCGTTGATTCACCTGAACATGAAGGGCACACGTGTGAAAGACATATCACCACTGGCAGGACTCGCTTCGTTGATTCACCTGAACATGAAGGGCACCGACGTGGAAGACATATCACCACTGGCAGGACTCACTTCGTTGATTCACCTGAACATGAAGGGCACCGACGTGGAAGACATATCACCACTGGCAGGACTCACTTCATTGGTGCACCTGGACATTTCTAACACCGACGTGGACGACCATATCACCGCTGGTAGGACTCACTTCGTTGGTGCACCTGGACATTTCTAACACCGACGTGGACGACATATCACCGCTGCAAGGACTCACTTCGTTGACGTACTACAATGGGCGTTCCTACCGCCCGGCCGATTTTGACTGGTTGCGAAACATGGTATGGAGCGGATTTGTGATTCATTGGTGCTCATGTCTCAAGCTAGCGAGTCTTTCAGGAGGCTCTAAATCCTGATTAGAAATTTAAAAAAATCGGCCGCCCATTGTACTTGAAAAGTGGATGGAATGATGTGTAAAATTGTTCAACGGGGTGTCATGATACATTCCAGCCAAAGCAGGACCAAATGCAATGGGATGATCTCCCCACACCCTGCCCGCTTTGTTGGTTGATCTTGCCCACTCTGAACTGCTCTGTGCTCTGATGCCACATGCCACATGCCATCAGGATTTAGGCTGGATTTCTTCTTGGGTTGTCGCAGTCGGGTCGTAAGGCTCAACTTGGGCACTTGCCACGCTACGTTTCCTTCAGGTGGAAAATAGTATATGGTGAGGGAAAATGGCTTTATTACAGCTAAGCGAAATCAAGAACTATTTGAAGAACATAGAAAGTGGCGACGCATCACAAGAGCACACGCTTGATGGACTTATCTACAGCAACATGGGTATTGGAATCAGGTGCGTGGAAGATGCACTGGTGAGGGCATACAAAGAGTCGGAACAAAAGGGGATCCTGGTTCAACATTCAGATGCATGGTGGGGGATGACCGATTCCATGAAAGCTCTCGAAAACTTGCTAGACCGAACTGATGCAAAGGAGCTGAATACACCCTGTCACAAATGTGACGATAGCTTACATCCGTACTACACACCATGGCAGTACATGTGTGTTTTGAAAAAGACGTTCCTGCTCGGGAAGTGGTCTTCAAGTTTTGCCATTAAACTGGCGGAGTGTGGGGCAGTGACAGATATCCCTAATTGGTGGAGTACTGACATGAAAAGAGTTGCGCATACCTGTCAGGAACCAGGTACACAATAAGATGCGGTGGTCCTGTCAAAGAATTGAGAAGTTCTGCGTGCAACTCGATGGTGCGTCGTCAACCACTACAAGGCTCGTGAATGGCCCAGTAGCAGTCAAGGTGGATGCTAGGTTGTCGTGGACTGTTCACCGCGAGGTGGAGGAGCACCTGAAGTTCATTTGTAGTTCAGAGAACTCGCGGACGAGGCGCCTTCGGCACAACACATACGTGGGATCGTAGATGCTTTTTCGAAATTGGGTTTGGATGAGTTGGATAGCGTTTTTACGCCTAATATGGTGGGCACGCCACGCTTGTTGGATCTTTTTAGCATATTTCGCAAGTGTGACATTCTCAACGATATAATTTATTTGTAATTGTTGGTGGTATGTCTCGCTCGTTGCGTATACACTTCTACACCGGTCAGATAGCCTTGCTGGCACAATCCAGAAGCTCCACTTGTAATCATGGCTTCCTTCTATTTGCTGAAGATGACGATGAGGTTGGATCTCATACGTGTCGCATATGAATCCGTCCAGTATCATTAAACACGGTTTTGTGGATATCCAACTGGGGTCGATTGTGACTGTTCTCACAATATTGTGTTTACTCCAGAACTTCACGCACGTGTCATCTAGGTCTGAAAAGACAAAATTCTCCCAGCCATGCATTTATGAACATTTGTTTCATGGTCGAGTTGTTTTCTTATACAGTCGAGCTCCATCTACAGTTGTTCTCAAATAAAGTGGGACACCTTATAATCATCCAGACTGCAGATCGTTGCTTTTGGGTAACGTTGGGGGGTGCAGCAGGTTGAAGAGGTTCTCGAAGATATTCCGAGTAGCCTCTTTGGTAAACCGTTCAACCGTCGAATGTCGACAATGGATCCACTTTCATCGAAGACTCGTTCAAATACAGTCGACGGAATGTACATGTGCCTGTCATGTATTCAAAGCGGTATTTTTTAATGATAACTGACTCCTGCTGCAACACGTCATGCCTCAAAGTTGGCAGCGAACGACCGCATCCTCACACACGCACGGCGGCGGGTCTTACGCAACCGCATGTACTCAAACGAAAGCCGTGTGTATAAGCAGGCTTGGAAATGGAAAAACGTTGGGGGGTGCATGAGCTCACCTACGTGCGATGAGATTTAGCTTCGTAATAGCATGGATCGATACAGAATATACAACTGCACGAAAAACATAACAGCAAGCAGCTCCAGAATGCCCTTTTCCTGAGCGGAAGATACCCGAATAGCCTTACGTAATCGTCCATAATCAATATTGGATCCATGTATTCCCACGCGTTTGCCGTGTACGTCTTTTCTATCTCTACAATCTTCTTCAATCGAGCAGCATTCTGGTCGTACTCAATTTTGGCACCAGATAATAGGTGGATTGTCGTGCCGTCAAACGTGAACATAGTCTTATTCATCACGTTCGATGTACGCCTGAAGTAGAATGTCTCTTTGTACAGGTCGAGTATTTCTAAACATTTATTGGCGTCGTCCTCATTATCGAATACCACCGTTCCATGTAAAATAAATTTTTTGCCATTCCACGTACTGCCTGAAACTGTGAAACACGCATACATGCTTGTATCCAACTTCTTGAAGTTATCCATTGAAGTTATCCGCACTGATCAAACAAGAATGAAAGACAAGCCATTTGCCCACGTGCAGCTGCATGAAGGGCGACACGGTATGAATTGATGAAACATTGTCCATGATGCCATGCATTGACGAGACACTCTAATTTACCATTAAGTGCTGCTACATTCGCAATCAGCTCCCATTTGCTCGCCTCGATGTCACACCAGTCGCACGACTTGGGATCATGATCAAGCAAGAAAGATGGATGACAACACATGCATGTGCCTGTCATGTGCTGCAACACGTCATTCCTAACGCACTTTATCACGACACATGCCGCATCCTCACACACGCGTCGCGGCGGCTGCTGTCGAGATGTTGATGCCCACCAACCACTCACTCACTCTCACTCATTCTCACGCACGCACTCTATCACACGCAAACGGCGGAACACGGTCGAATGTATCGTAGGACACGAGGATGCGGAACACATACATACATCGTCAATCACTCAATCACTCAGATTAAAGGGACCGGCGCTTTGCGTACCCAGGCATGCCCAATCATTGTGTATTAGCTCGCGATGTGCAAAGCCAATATAAAACATCATCGTTAGAAAAGTTCGAGCGTCATACCTAGCGTTATGTATATAGCGTTGCCTATCACAATATCGTTCGCTTCGTCTCTAATTCTTGTCTATGCTCGACGCGCATGTAAAAGCATGTTGGAAGCCTTGTCCATGTTAGCATGGTTGGTTTCGACAAGTGTGATCATCACATGGATTGCCATGACAAAAAAACAGAAGTTACCTCAAATTTGCGCAGGCATCATGTGGACTATAACAATCACTATGTTGATTAGCTTCTGCTCATCATTTTAAAAGAATGCGGTTTCATTTTAGTATTCCGGAAAGAAAGCGGTTTCATTTTAGATATCCTATCAGATATATCTAATATTTTGTGTCAATATCCTTTAGCTGACCTACCCAATCAATTGGGTTCAAGGGTCACCGGTAAGGGTGTCCCACAAATTCTGTCTCTGACTGTAGCTCGTCCGCTTTGTTATCAGTTATCTTTCTCATTACACCCGGTCTTTTGGTGAATTCCACACCCCCTGAGGATCCCCAGGGTATGTGATCTGCCAATCTCGGCGCTTGCTATCTTGTAACATCCACACCCATTGGGACCATCCTGATGCATGGGCTTTGAAATACTCCACGCCTGTCGCTTCATACAAAGAAGCCATCTCATTTACTATGTGTTCGATCCGATCGCCTACTGTTTTCAAATCACTACATGTAATAATGTGCTCTACCATGCTATATTACATATGTGTACACTTTTTTCCGCCCCGAATGAACACTATGTGACCAAATGTGGCCCGATCATCGACATACCAAATTTACCACCATCTAATGAGATTTCTAAGAAATATAAATAGTACTTGTAATTTTTCATTTTGTTTCTTAAACTTTTCGTAAAACTTATACTTTTTTAGATTGTTGAATTTTCTCATTTTCCCCTTTGAAAGGCCTCAATAAGAAAAGGAATTCGGTACGATGTCTCAAGCTAGCGAGTCGTTCAAGAGGCTCTAAATCCTGATTAGAAATTTTAAAAAATCGGCCGAGAGGCAGGAACGCCCATTAAGTACTCCATGCAAACACACAGAGTAATTTGTGAAGTAGAGTTTTACGTTTGATCTTTGGGGGAGGACTCACATTATTGTGCCAAGGTTCGATATCAGGTGTGATATAGATCCACGCCTCACTATGTAAATGTAAGCCTATTTCCACAGCTGGGGAATGGATACTTGCACCGCTCTGAATCAATCGCTTTGTGATATAATGGTTTCCCTTGGCTATGCTGCACATGAGCGCTTCATCATCTTGAACATGCACATCAACTCCGCTTTCTAGCAACATGTCGACAATTTCTGCAAAACCAAACCGTGCGGCCAACACAAGCGCATCGCCAGCACGATGATTATAATTTGCCCCTATTTCTAAACATGATTTCACAATATCTGTTCGACCAATAAAAGCAGCGCGGACAAACATTTCGTTGATTAGGTGCATGTTTCGGGTAAGGAGTATGCCATGGCATACTGCAGAAAGCTTGAATAACACCCCAACATGCATCGTGTTCTTTATCCATTCCAAAATAATGGCATTCTTGTTTTCACATATCGATTTGCAACAAGATATGAAATTCAAAAAGTCTGTCTTTGGCAATGCCACACATACACTGATCACCATGTCCAACGGCAGCTTCAACATGTTGCACAACAATGGGTAGACGTTACAGCAGGTCTCCGAAAATGATTACCCAAGTGTTTGTTACATGTATCTTATTTTTATACCAATCTAGCTTCAGTGCATCGGCGTCTGTCGCCTTCTTTCTCATTGTCCATCTGACTCCACATACTTTAAAACACTACCAGATAATGGGCGTTCCTGCCTCCCGGCCGATTTTTTTAAATTTCTAATCAGGATTTAGAGACTCCTTAAAGCCTCTCTAGCTTGAGACATCAGCACCAAAGAATCACAAATCCGCTCCATACCATGTTTCGCAACCAGTCAAAATCGGCCGGGAGGCAGGAACGCCCATTAGATGTTGGATGTGGTGTTTATCACGATAAATCGTCTTCCCACACAACTTGTACCGAACTATATATATTGTTTCCAACAATTGGAGGAGAACCGTATCACACTAAACAAGCGGCGGAGCCCCTTTCACCTCTTCCCCCCAGCGGAGCGACCGGGGGCGACCGGAGGGGAGCCCCCACCAAGTAGTCCGCGAGGAACCGAGCGGGTGGGCGACCGGAGGGGAGCCCACAGTTCACATGCATGAGACACACTGGATTGATTGATGGGTTAACCCTAAACCCTCTCGATGGGACTGACAAACAACGGAGATGACGACAACATGGTGGTAAAGATTCAGGGGATCGTGAATTAATAAAAAATGTAATTTAATACTTGGCCATCTCAATCAAGAAACAAATGGCGAAGTTCAATACATGTACAGTCAGAGACAGAATTTGTGGGACACCCTTACCGGTGACCCTTGAACCCAATTGATTGGGTAGGTCAGCTAAAGGTTTTGTATCAAGGTCCCAATCCTTCGTGTCCTTCATCCCGTATTTCAGCATTTAAGCTGGCCCAGAGGATAACAATTGTAAGCTGCTAACTGACCAGGTGGGTCGGTTGGTTGAGCGCCCAAATGTGCGGATGTGGACGACATTGTGGACTTCATGTACCCGACCATTGAATCGATGATGACCCGCGCAAGAGTGAGTGAGTGTGTGTGTGTGTAAGTGAGTGAGTGTGTGAGAGCAACAAACGCGACACGATGTGCCAACAATTTCTTAGGCTGAACAACACAGTGCGTCAACCTGTCCCGGGATTCAATGTCATTGACTGTATGCAGTGAATCATGTACATCACACCAATCATGCGTGCTCCAGAATCCTTCGAAAAATGGTTTGCAGGAGGGGCATTATTATACATCAATGAATGCCCAACGCAGGCCATCATGGTCAGCAGCCACTATGAATTGTTGGGGGTGGCAGCAGACACTGCAACGACAGAGGAGATTCGGCGAGCATACCGGCAAGCAGCTCTGAAATGGCATCCGGACAAATGGGCAACATCTCCTGACAGCCAACGGGATGCTGCTCAGGAGCGTTTCAAAATGTTGTGCGCGGCTTACGAAGCGTTGAGTGATCCTGACAAGCGTGAAGCGTATGACCGCCAACACACGCCCCCGCTACAGCCAGCATCAATGGAGGATGCGTGGGTGGTGTATTCCCGTGTTGTAATAGAGAGTGTAAAAGAGGAAATGCAGATATCGGATGATACGGCACCCACGGTGTTGAAGCTTATTGCTAGCCTGTTGCTGCCAGCATCCGGGTTCTACTTCGGTGGGCTGTCTGGGGTGTTTGCCAGCAACGCCCTAAGCATTTTGTTGATCAACCCTCATGGATTGACCATCGTCTGGCGCAACATGACACCCGAGCAGAAGAGGGAATTTCAGGCAGCAGTGTTCTGCCTGGCAAGGCAGAGGAGTGAGGGGACGTAGAGGTTGTTTTCATGGCTAGAGGGAGACGGGCAAAACTGTGGAAAACTGTCGCATCCACACCGTCCGTCCGGCAAAAAATAAGCCACCAAACGGATCCCATTGGAACGCTACAATTCATACGCGAGGCGTTGCAGTTTGGCGGGAAGACACGGAAATTCACATGGCATATTGGCTACTACGACCCGGCCCACGTCTCACTCCTGACACGTTACACTCAGACCGTGTTCATGTGAACACGTTTAAAATAGGGATTGGTTGATGATTCTTATTTTTTGTTGAAATAATTGTTGTTCCAAGATGGAGAGTCTTTTCATAGGTGTTCATGTGAACACGTTTAAAATAGGGATTGGTTGATGATTCTTATTTTTTGTTGAAATAATTGTTGTTCCCAAGATGGAGAGTCTTTTCAGAGGTGTTCATGTGAACACGTTTAAAATAGGGATTGGTTGATGATTCTTATTTTTTGTTGAAATAATTGTTGTTCCCAAGATGGAGAGTCTTTTCAGAGGTGTTCATGTGAACACGTTTAAAATAGGGATTGGTTGATGATTCTTATTTTTTGTTGAAATAATTGTTGTTCCCAAGATGGAGAGTCTTTTCATAGGTGTTCATGTGAACACGTTTAAAATAGGGATTGATTGATGTGAGACATTCTCAGGCATTCTTCATACATTTTTTCGGTCAATCAAATGAATTCATGGCGACCCGTTGTGGTTGACCAAGCATTGATCGATGCCTGCACCGAGAGCGAGCTAGGGGGGAGGACCATGTATGTGTAGCCAGTGATCACGTGGAGTGAAGAACACGATGGACTTCGCAGGGCCACTTCTCATTGACGTGGATATACAGTCGGAGACGCAATTTGTGGGACACCCTTACCGGTGACCCTTGAACACAATGGGTAGATCAGCTAAAGGCGAGTACATTTTTTTGCCTTCATCTCTGTATTTCAGCATTTAAGCTGGCCCAAAGGATAACAAGGCAAGCTGCTGACAAACCCATGTGGGTCGGTCGGTTTAGCGCTCACACTCGCCTCTCTGGAAACTGGGGTTTTAGGGGGGAGGCGAGGGAATAAATAATGTACGTCAACTTTTCAGAATCCCAAAAATAAAAGGTGTCCCACAATCAAATGTCCCTAGCTGTATGGGATTGCGGCTACGATGATGAACTCACGCACGGGTGAGATGTGGAAAGAGTATTAATTTTCGAGGAACGGACGGCGGATCATGCGAGTCACAAACCCTGCGTACAATGAACACGAAACAAATTGTGATGATCAGTAAAAATGGATCCTGAGACGGTTGTTCTAGTTGGTGCTGGCACAGGTGACATGAAAATGCTGAATATCGGCTTGTGTATGCAGATGAGTGATTACAAGACCTGCATACAACAAGCACTAACTTTGTCATGCTCACTAAACCAACGAGAGAGTGTCCTCAAACTGATTTCTGCAGGATCGCATCCAACTAATTGCGATCTTTCTGCGGCTTCTCGAAACGGTCATTATGATTTAGTAAAAACATTACTTGCCCTCCCAAGTGCACAATATGATACAAGTACTGCATGTTATGTCGCACAACACAACGGGTATCATGATATAGTGAACCTCTTATCATCCAACTTGCCTGCGGAGGGCATGCTCAGAGGAAGCAGCGCATAGATCCCGGGCCAAAACCAATACATGCTCTCTTTTCACTTCGTATTCGATGTCTGGAGATTGCAATTTCTTGCATCAACCGCTTCTGCTCTTGTGACATCAAAGCTATCAAAGTTCTCGGTGTACTTGTACCACTACGTTACAGTCAACGGAATACTTAAATGAAACCGCTTCGTGTACGGCACACCTTGCGGTGTAACCTAATGTTGTCGCGACCACCGGAGGGGGGCAGAATGCCACCTTTGTGTGGCATCTGATGAGCCATCAATTTAGTCATTTGCTACTCCGGAACAGAATAAGCCGAGCGAAATAGCCGCGCGGCATTCGCTATTCTGCTTACAGTTGTTCTCAAATAAAGTGGGACACCATACATGTACTCCTTCCTTCTTTCCGCCGTTTTCATGTGGAGGCAGATGGACAATGAGGAGGAGGCGACAGCTTTCCGCCGTTTTCATGTGGAGGCAGATGGACGATGATGAGTCTGCGCAAGCCGCCATGTCATGTGTGTGTGCGGTCTGTCTATCGGTCTGATGGACAAGGAGTCTGCGAAATCCGCAGTGGCGTGGCCCTTTCCAAGCATCCCCCCGGGGTTCGCGACGGGCCTACCCCATTTTGCGATCGCGCAAGAGAACTCATTCCGCCCATGGCGCGCGTTTGGAAGGTACTTGCAAAGCTCGCCGTTTCAATCGTGGGACAACGAAATACGTACATGCTACGGAGAATTGACTGCCAACGACTTCACAGACTTCGCAATCATGATTGGACATTGTAACAGAACATAGCGTCCCAGTGGTTGCGAGCGTGGTGCTCGGCGCGCAAGATCCAGCGCACGTACCGCAATTACATCGAGCACAAAGAGATCCAGCGCCAAAAGCGCCTCCTCATCACAATCCCCAGGATCGTGTCATTGCTCAAGGATTGCATGGGTCGCGAATAAGTAATTATTCGAGAACAACTGTTTTTTTTTTACCTTCATCGAACCAATCAATTGGGTTCAAGGGTCACCGGTAAGGGTGTCCCACAAATTCTGTCTCTGACTGTACTTTAAGACATACCTCACTCTCCATCAGATATGTCTTTTGTTTTTGTTGCATCCTGAGAGAGAGCATTTTGCTCGACCGGATTGTCGTGATCGATTGTGATGATGAGGCTTCTGTTGCTCTCCTCGCGCTTTTCCACGAGGTAATTGCGCGTCTGAACAAGGTATTTTGGGAAAGGATCGACATGCGGTCTTCGGGAACGTATGTGCATCAATGCATGCTCAAACTTCCATCCAACATGTTGGACCATATAACACAGCGTCACACAAACAGAGCGACTAACCCCCTCAAGGCAGTGCACAAACACACAACTTTTTTTTTTATGAGCTGCAATTATGAAATCCATGCATTTGCTAAACGCAACAGAAATATCAGTTGATGGGCAATCATCCGGCATATCAACTTTAGCATATATTAGCCCCACGCGTTCCGTTACATTGCATTCCGTAGCAACGTTCAAATATGTGTGACGTTGTGGGTGGTGAGAAGATCACGGTCAAAAGATTCATGGAACCCGCCAACAATCAATCCAGGAAGTATCAAGGACATCTCGTTTCTAAACACATCACATATATATTTAATGGATCGGATATGGCGCATGCTTCAGCACATGGAGCATGCCACCGAATCCAGCAGGAAACGCAAAATTAGCTTGTTGCATAGCCAACCTAAACGCACGGCGACCGCTCCCCTGCGTGCGCTGCCTCCTCAAAGTCTCAAGTAGCGCCAGGGCTCTGGTGGGAAGTTTTTAACACACCCAAGTCAGCGACCATTCTTAACGCCAATTTTCTAACGGCTATGTCGTACATTTATTTCCATCTGATATATGTTTCATTTTACTGTTCCGCCGACTGTAGAATTGTGCATCAACAAAAGTGTGTCTTCGCTTCCCCCCTCCCAAGCGTTTCAGTCAGACCGGTCAATAATGTTACAGTATATTGAATAAATTCAAGCGAGTCATCAAATGAATCCAATACAATCCAATCTGCCCCGCGCTCCCCATTCTGAAACCAATCTGAGAGTTGTCATGCCGAAACAGTGACGAATTACATTATTACACAGTCAGCATCATCCTTGTCCATTCTCACACAGCGGCACTTCTTGCTGATCACTGAAATAACATTCCTAATGGTGACATCATCATTCCTGCTGGTCTTGGTGGAGACATGATCCCGAGTTGGAATATAAAGGAATATCTTCCTTGATATTGAAAGGTCAAAATGTTCCAAGAAGAATATGAACGAGAATTACGTGTGTTGATGGAAAAAAACACGAAACCCGTCCGAAGCCTGAGCCTAATAGATGCCATCACCAATGACTTAACTGTGACATGGTTTTGCTGGAAATGGAAAGTTCTCAAAATTATTGGTTATGAAGTCCAAATCATTCATGTATGCGAGAAAGGTTGTTGTAGAGTTGTGTCTTCCTCTGATATCGGAAGCTTCTCAAGAAGTGCTTGTGCAAAACCAATCAATGAAATACCCAATGTTGCCCATCCAGTAAGAGATGTTGCGTTCTGAAACAATCCCGACACAAGAGCACATAATGCAATAAACAGTGCCAAGAAGCGGATGTATCTATCTGGACTCTTCATCTTGGAGGTGCCGCTCCTCAAATCGTGTTGCAACCTCCACGTCCCCCATCAGTTCCTTGCTGAAAAACGTGACAAAATGGGCGTTCCTGCCTCCCGGCCCGATTTTGACTGGTTGCGAAACATGGTATGGAGCGGATTTGTGATTCCTTCGTGCTGATGTCTCAAGCTAGCGAGTCGTTCAGGATCCTAAATCCTAAATCCTGATTAGAAATTTTAAAAAATCGGCCGGGAGGCAGGAACGCCCATTACAAGCAATCCCACACCCCTCTCACATTCAGTAACCCACAGGGCTCCTCCGAGGATTCAGTGCTGCCTTGACAAACCCTGCGAGGAGATGTGCTGCGGGGGTTCAATGGTAGAGTATCCGGCCTTGGTCGAAGGAAAACGCGGGAGCTCGAATCCTGGCAGGGGCGTTTCGGCTCTCACGGTAGTCGTTGACCGTATGAAACGTGACTGGTTCTAGCTTCGTGCGTACGAACCGGTGTCGATAATATCACGTCCTTAGTAGGGTCAACTGTTCCCCGCAGTGTGACTTACTTGGAAGTCAAATTTTCAATTTTCAATTTTTTGCTGCGGGGGTGGGTGATTGTGTGACATGTATGTATTTAAAAAAGCAATTATCACAATACCGGCTGATCCAAATGAAATGCTGATACCCCAACCGAGGCACACGCCGTCATATACTCCGAAACGTGTTCAGGAGTCATAGCAGCGACGTCATCAGGCGATAACGACAACAACTTTTGCCTGAGATGGTCCTCAGACTCAGCAGCACGGGCCTCAGCCTCACGACGGGCAGTAGCTTCCGCACAACGGGCAGTAGCTTCATTGTCAGCACGGGCCTCAGCCTCACGACGGGCAGTAGCTTCATTGTCAGCACGGGCCTCAGCCTCACGACGGGCAGTAGCTTCATTGTCAGCACGGGCCTCAGCCTCACGACGGGCAGTAGCTTCATTGTCAGCACGGGCCTTAGCACGATAGGCCTCGTCACGATAGGCCTCGTCACGACGGTGGAGGTATATGAAAAGAGCAATGTTTGTTGCAACCGCTATAATAAGGGTTGGGTACATGTTGTTGACCATCATCCTGCGAGGAAAAGAAAGGCAAGCAATCGCTTTCCATGTATGTGGGGGAAATTATGTGGCACAGTGAACGCGCAAATGCACTTCCTTTATCAATCAATGTCTTTACCGATCATCAAATGTTTGAAGTGTTGAACCCGCTCGACTGGACAATACAATGCCAGCAGATGTAACTGAGGTATCCCCTACACATGCCCCTTTGTATGTCAGAGACCCACCCAAGGAACGAGGAAGAGGCACAGCCTCTTCCAGAAAATAGGGATTGATTGATGATTCTTATTTTTTGTTGAAATAATTGTTGTTCCAGAGATGGAGAGTCTTTTCATAGGTGTTCATGTGAACACGTTTACTGTTCCGCCGACTGTAGACGTGAGCATGATGGATGTAGTGAATGCACTTACATCTGCTAGATTGGATGGTATGTTATCCAGAATGGATACAAGAACATCTATGTTGGAGCTGGTGATTTGTCTGCCACCAAGTGACCCACATTCGCCACTACGGTATCATTCTTCGTACGAACTGTTACCGTCTCGTACCATCGACTTCTAGCCAGGTGGTACCGTTCCTCGTCATTGTACAGTTCATACTGTAGTTGCATCCACAACACGTCTGTGGTTTGATGCATACAAATCTGTAGTGCACAAGTGTGGTTTCCAATCGCCATCATATTGATTGCTATAGGAATTGTTATCGGTCGGATTTTTCCTACAACTGACAAGCTAGCTTTCCATGTCCATGCATCAACATCTCCTATATTGATCCGCACCCACTTTATATGTTGGATCCCCATGCCAGCCAATGTGATGTTGCGCACCACATCACCCTCTCTAGGCAGTTCGTATTGTAGATATGACTCCCCATTGCTTTCCCTTCGGAGAAATTTGTCGCAGCTCAAGCATACCTGGTAGGACACCAATAGGTGTGGCCGCTTACCCGCTAATAGCATCATTAATGCCTGGTATTCATTCATACACAATGTTTATACACAATGTTTATACTGACGAACAACATTTGGAACATTATCGCTTGGTCAGATACTCGTTTTTCGAGGCGTACACGGAACAACTTTTTCCAGAAAACCGAGTGTAAACAACTTTTTCCAGATAACCGAGTGCAAACAACTTTTTCAGAAAGAACCAGTGTGCTTCATCTTCTGTTTCTGTTTCTACATACAGAACGACTGATGTTCGTAAACACAGAAGTTTTTAACACACCCAAGTCAGCGACCATTCTTAACGCCAATTTCTAACGGCTATGTCGTACATTTATTTCCATCTGATATATGTTTTATTTTACTGTTCCGCCGACTGTAGTGAATTCCGTTGTTTTTTTACTCTGCAGCACCTAGGGTGATCAACATTGTCAACCCACCCTTTCTCACTTGGTCATCATCGACATGACACAACACATCCAAATCGCCATTTAAATCCACGGAGCTAGATAACTCTGAGGCGGAGCTAGATAACTCTGAGGCACCTAGAGTGATCAACATGGTCAGCCCACCCTTTCTCAATTGGCTATCATTGACATGACACAGCACACCCAAACCATCATATAAACTTGTCATGCTAACTTATATTCCTTGCTTGCAAAAAAATACGCGCATACACGCGCATTTGGATGCTGCCAAGTTGTATGCATGACAACCACCCACTCTTCTCACTCCAATTCCCTGATGTCCATTCACATGGGACCCAACCCCTTGAAAACTGCCTCCATCGCTATTGACAACCCAGGACATCCGGATTCTATGGTATTTCTTTCACGAGTGCATTGGAGAAGATATTTCTTTTTCTTTTACAAACTGTGTAACTATTGTTCAGCGGTTATAATTGAGTTGCATTATTCATTCAATAAGTTTGACTAATGCCGCTATGGAAGGACATGTGGATGTATGCAAGGTTCTGATGAATCCTGAGTTCGCGGGCGAGGAGCACCGTCTCCTTGGTGGATTGGATGTGATGGCCTCGTCCCTCATTCTCACGCACGCCACGGCGGCGTCATCGAAAACAATTACTTGTGAAAAATAAACATGGTATCATTCTCATCAGACAGAGTTCGATTTCTACCCCAGGATACAGAGATGGAGAGTCTTTTCAGATGTGTTCATGTGAACACGTTTAAAATAGGGATTGATGTGAGCCTCCGGCATTGTGTACAACAATCGACCGTCTGTCCAAGTTGTACATAGAGAATTGGAATTTATTCAATATACTGTAACATTATTGACCGGTCTGACTGTAACTTGTGTTGACATTGTTTTCATTTATCACTTTGTATGTCTTTTGCCGGAGTGGTGGTACACTACAGTACATGGCCAAGAGATTGAGATTGCGTAACACACGACTTAAGAAACAATCATCAGAATTTATAACACAATGATTGACAATTCTCAACTACTTATCTGCATCTCTACCTTCGCTATTATTTACATGGCTCGACTGAAGATTGAGCTTGAGACTGAGCTCGCTCGAAAGAAGGCAGATGCTGCTCGAGTGAATAGTATGGAGATTGAGCTTGAGAATGCTCGAGTGAATAGTATGGAGATTGAGCTTGAGAATGCTCGACTGAAGATTGAGCTTGAGACTGAGCGCCTTCGAAAGAAGGCAGATGCTGCTCGAGTGAATAGTATGGAGATTGAGCTTGAGCTTGAGACTGAGCGCGCAGAAGCGCTTGAGAAGCAACTGAGGTACGATCTGTCAAGCATGACTATCGAGCAATGGAATTCCCTGAACGATAATGACAGGCGTCTCAATGAGGATCTTTGCAAACAATACGGAATCCCCCTCCCCAACATGCAGGAGTCGTCCTACCCAGGTTCAACCGAACAGGATGGCGAACGAATCTACGACAAGTGTTCCATGTGCGCCTCGAAAAACGAGTGTAAACAACGCAAAATCCATACAGATTATTACAGCCATACAAACTCGAATCTCTCTCTGTCGAATTCATTGTCGGGGCCATTCATTAATATTCAGTGCACGGATGCGGTGGCGGATTCTCGTCCCTCATCGCCTCGCCTCGTATCGTACGAAATGTCATGATTACCAAAGCATTCGATACCAAGACGGGGTCATCAATCATTTCAATCATATTCGGTCTCGGGTTGGCTGCACTGTTCAGACAGAGTTGCAAGGGGGACAGGTGTATCACTAAACTCAACAACTGAGGACATACACCCGCCTGCTACTACTACTGCTTGCAAGTTGCATTATTGAGTATAAAAACATCATGCATCATGATTGGAATAAGTAATCAAACATGAACGATCACTCAGCGATCACGATCACTCCTCATTACCTTCGTCGTCGTTGCATCAAACGAACACCATTAAAAGATGTTGGCACTGTCGACTACGATGCAAACCTTCAAAAGGAGATTGAATCCATCCATGACCATTTCATGCACAAGAAAGAAGTACTTGAACGCAGAATATTAAAATTGGAGCAGGACAGCGAACAGCAAATCAAATTCGCAACCCAGCGGAACACTATTGCCAAAATGGAAGGCAAAGTTGATTTGGTGCAGGTCGCTGAAAACTATCGTCGTGTTGAAGCGATCGAGGATGAGTGCTGGGCTTCGAAAGTCACCTTGAAAGCGCCTGTACAAGTCGAGGAGGTGTCGTCACACGGGGTCGCCCCTCCTTGAAGCACAAGTCGTCGAGCCAGAGCCACACGTTCATTTGTGAAATGATAAACCGCGCGAAGAACGGAAAAAACGCCCGCAACCATCACAAACGTGACCCTCGCTCATGTGATCATGAACGGATTCGTTCTCGCCAATACAGTCAACGGAAGCTTCGTGTACGGCACACCTTGCGTGAATCCATGTCCGTACGAGCTTTACATTTGAAGAGAAATTGGAAATTCAAGCTTACAAATAATGAACATGTCAGGAAATACACTCGGACAATTACTTTTCTGTCAAGTGAGCTCTTAGTTCCTCTGGAATCGGCACGCCCCTCTCCCTGAGTGTAACGGGGTTAATTTTAAACCATTTCATTATATTCTCTATAGAGTCTGTGTTGACATGCATTATACACTCGGACAAGGGAATTATGTTACATAATATGCCGAGTCCCCCAAAATCCTCTTGTATGTGTTTATCTTCTACACTTCGCTCGACACTGCGTTCTGTAAAGAACCTGTCAGCTTGTAATCAATTGTGCGTCCTACCACAATTTCCAGTTTGCAATATTTCTTTGGCCTCGCAAGAATTCCGGGGCGGGTTGGGTACATTGTAAAGCAATTGTGGATGTTAATGGCTGCATTTAGGTCACGGTTTACAAACAACTTGCTGTTCTCCATGGTGGAACTGCACCATAGCAAGCCTCGAACCGTGCGCCCTTTTTTTTCGGACTGCACACTCTGGAGGACGGTGGTGCTGTCCTTGTGCCAGATCTTTGTGGTACGGAATTCGTCAATGACGGCAACTCGCCCCTTGAAACGGTCGCTAAACGCATTGAACGCGCTCGTTGTAGGGACAGAAAGTTCACCCTTGCCACCAGGGGCAAACTTAGAAGAACCGTATGCGATGACAATTGTTTTCCTCTCACCGACATCCGTCCTGGACCTCGTTGAAGAAGCGTGCTAAGACACGTTTCTTGCCACCGTAGAGCCGCAGGCGCTGCGCGCCCCACCGCGACTTGGACATCTCCCCCCATCGAGAATCCCAATGGTTGACCATTACAGTCACGTAAGCGTCAAACGACTCTAGAGATGTGCGCTTGGGACTGTTGTCCTTCAGGTCGTCAAGGCAGTCCTGGATGTTAGACAACCACTTCTTGGTCGGACCTCTAGATTTGAAGACCCCGCTCTCAACGTAGTACCGCTCCCGCGTGAGTCTCTTGCTCCCGAACTCGCAGTGCCTCTTCCTCTTCCTACCCCCCTTATCTTTTTCTTCGACCTTATTTTTCTTCCAAGTCAAAAAGGCAATGTTGCAGCGGCCAGGGTCGTTTGCAACGACCACCACATTGGGGTCGGACTCGGAAAACTCGCGGAGAGTCTTGGTCTGCTTCTTAATCGCCGTTCCGTCGTCCTTGATTGAAATCTTTTTCTTCTCGGCCCTAAGAAAGTGGGTACAAGCCATTACGCCGTCAGTGTCTATGGTGCATGTAAACACACCTTTCCCAGTAGAACGGATGTTTTCCACATCGAAGACCGACTCCCAGTGCTCCTTGTTCGTCAGCGTCTTTTCGAGACTCTCGACGAGACCCACGTCCTTGAGGACGCCCAGTAGGCCGTCGGTGTCTATCGTGATGAAGGAGTGCTTGACTGTTGGGATGGGAGCGATGTTGACCAGCTTGGCGTAGCCCTCGTCCTCTGTGGCCTCGAGGTATCGATTGATAAAGACGTTGTACCGGATCATCTTGGCGCTGTTGGAAACGCTCTTAAGCCACTGTCGGTTGATCTCGTCCCGTCCGATGATCGAGTGCTGAATCTTCAGCAACATCTTTGTTCGCTCCGGTAGGAGCGAATGTATCGCTATGAGGTCTTCCTTTACTCCCCAAGAGTGGATATCGTAGAGGAGGTATCGGTGGAATACGGTCTCGTCAATGCCGTGCTCATCTTTGAACTCCTTGGCCAAGATCCTGTTTTCCTTCGAGTAAACGAACTTCTTGATCCATGTGGAGAGATGGACTCTGTAGTGGTTATTGAAATTGGTCAGGTACTTCTTCGACGCGTGGCTGTACAGGTTTCGATCGCCATCGTAGCGAGCGATGGCACCCACGTATTGTTTCTTCTTTTTCACAATTACCTCGCGCCCCTCAATCTTCTCCCTAAACCAATAGTTGTTGTGAAAGAACCTTTCGACTGTGGCGTCCCTCGTCTCCATGTGCGCCTGTCTCGACCCCACCATAAGCTGCCGAATGAAGTTCTGGTCGACGCTAGGGACACTTACAGTGTGAAGTTGCGCATCTGGTACCCCTTCGAAGACTTCTTTTAATATCCGGTTCACCGCAACACCGGCAAGATAAGTCCTCTTGGATACGCTGTCGACCCGCTCCTTAATCACCTTGGTGATAACGTCCTTGTTGTCCTTATCCGCTATGATCCGACTCAGTGTACACTTTACCACGTTCTCCTCGCCGTTTTTCCTGTCCTTAATTTTGGCCGCCCGGTCCGGTCGCGTACGCTTGTCCGGAGGCTCTTTATTGACTATCGTCTCCATTTAGTAGCCAATGTATCTATTTCCTTGTATCAAGGTCCAGAAATTGTATTCAATGACTTTCGAAAAAAAGCCTCTACGTGTTTCTCTTTAACAGAACTCAAAGCCTTATACACATCTTGGCTTTTATAGAAATCGCGTTTGACGATGGAGAACACCCCTTCTATTGGGTTGAACCAAGGTGAGTAGGGAGGAGTGTATAGGAGCTCCCACCCCCTTGAAGCTGCAAGTGTTTTGACCTTCTTGGAGTGGTGAAAAGCAACGTTGTCAAGTATAATTACTGTGTCAGTTGGACAGTCCAAATTTTCTAAAAACTCAACAAAAGTATGCGTGTTGAAAGACCCTTGCCTGATGTTAAAATAAATGTCTCCTTTTCCTTGTTGAATAAGACAAAGTGCCGACATTGTCGTCACCCTAGGTCTCAACCTCGGTACAACCAGTAGCTCTCCCTTTGGTGAGTAGCCAAACACGTCTCTCGTATGTCTTCCAAATGAAGTTTCGTCGATCGATACAAAAGTCCTCCCTTCCTCTTTTAACCGTTCCCTTTGGCTTATGAATGACGTGGTTTTCTCATATAAGTTATCAGGCCTGGAGAAGAACTTTGCTTTTTTCTTTGTGAGCCCAAGCCTTTTTATCACAACGCGAATCAATTCTTTTGATACCTCAAATCCGAAAGCATCCTTTACCTTATGACGAAGAACAGCAAGAGATGCGAATGGATCTATTTTTAATGACGCCTTTAAGAACTCTATGACCACATCCGATTTTGTACGTTTATTCCGGTTGTACACTTTTTTAGTGGGGTTTGAGATCCACCTCGAGACTGTCATGTGGCTTACATTCGCAAGTATAGCCACTCTCCTCAAACTTTGCAGCAATGTGTACAACAATCGACCGTCTGTCCAAGTTGTACATAGAGAATTGTAATTGATTCAATATACTGTAACATTATTCACCGGTCTGAGTGTAACTTGGGTTAGTATTGACATGGCGCCATATTTTTTGTATAGTTCTTGCTGATCTGTATCTACGTATGACATCACATATGTCTTGGGAAGATAGCAACATATTGGGGTTTCTGCTCAACTCATACCAGTCCCATGGTTTATCTGGGTTGGTTTGTATAATCTCCCACGTGATGTTGGGGTTTTCGCTCATTCCACCCCAATTCCACGGTTTGTCTGGGTTGGTTTCGATAATATCCATCGTTATGACAGGGTTTTTGCTGATCCAGTTCCAGTTCCATGGTTTATCTGGATTGGATTCGATCATTTCCCACGTGATGTAGGGTTTTCTGCTGATAAAATACCAGTCCCATGGTATATCTGGATTGGCTTGTATAATATCCCATGTGATACTGGGGTTTTTACTGATCAAAAACCAGTCCCATGGTTTATCTGGGTTGGCTTGTATATTATCCCATGTGATACTGGGGTTTTTACTGATAAAAAACCAGTCCCATGGTTTATCTGGGTTGGTTTGTATAATATCTAGTGTGATGTTCGGGTGTGAACTCAATCCACCCCATTCCCACGGTTTGTCTGGGTTTGTAATGACAATATCCCATTTAATGCATGGGTTTCTGCTGATCCAATACCAATTCCACGGTTTGTCGGGGTTGGCTTCGATCATTTCCCACGTGATGTAGGGTTTTCTGCTGATATAATACCAGTCCCATGGTTTATCTGGGTTGGCTTGTATAATTTCCCATGTGATATTGGGGTTTATGCTCAACCCACCCCAATCCCAAGGTTTACTGGGGGTTGTAATGACAATATCAATCGTTATTGTAGGGTTTCTGCTGATATAATACCAGTCCCATGGTTTATCTGGGTTGGCTTGTATAATCTCCCATGTGATGTTGGGGTTTCTGCTGAACCAGTTCCAATCCCATGGTTTGTTGGGATTGGATTCGATGATATCCCATGTGATATTGGGGTTTGAGATCAATAAACTCCAATACCACTTGTGTTCCATACATTTGACCCGTCTCGAGATGTGGTTATTTATTTCCACTGAAATCATTATTAATAGTAATAGATAGTAATAGATAGTAATAGATAGTAATAGATCCACAAGTATCTTTATGCTCCGATTATTTTATGATGATGCATGCATGGGCGGCTTGTGTGCTCTTGCGCGTGCGGGGAAAACACATACACGCGGACTTTTGGGGACTCATCATGTAACGTGCGGGTTTGAGGTGCATTCACGACAGCGTGGATGAGTGTATACCTGCACTGGACGGTCAACAGATTGAAACATCCGGGTATTAGCCCAGAAAACAACAGAACGTCAGTGGACATCGTGAGAGGAAGTGACTCTCGCGCGGTTGGTCAACTTTTCAAAAGCCTCAAAAGACAGGGGTATATTCTAAACCCTGGCTATACACCGTAAGGTGTGCCGTACACGAAGTGGTTTCAGTTTAGTATTCCGTTGACTGTGTATCACCGCTTATGCACTCTACATGGGTCCAGAATAGGCATCCTGCATCATGCCACTGGTGCTTGCAAACATGGGCTTAGATCAAGCCTGGATATCCTGATTGAAGCAGGTAGGTGTGAAGGTCGTAGTTGGGGGTGATGCCGATGCGCATGATGGTGGTGCCAAGTGCGCCCTTCACGACCCCCAGCAGGCGGCCATGCTTGTCGACCACTGGTCCGCCTGAAAACCCGTCATCTGCGTGTGCAGTGATGGCCACTGAGCCAGGCATGGTGCTGGATAGTGAGCCCTTGGAGCAACTGGGCTTGTTCTCTGTGCCTGTGTACCCCAGTGCGTACACTGACGCCATGATTTCAAGATCAGTGGACCAAAGGCTCGTGGCAGAGCGGGAACCCTTCAACAGAATGAGGTCAGGCACATTGCCTGGAGGTGAGGGGGCCACGACCTCCAAATCCTCCTCAAAGCCGTCGGTTGGGTACCTTGCCTTAAAGGCCACAGCCGGTGATGTACTACCTAGGGTCTTGCCGCAGACCCCCTGCATGTGTCCTGCTGCCACGATGACTTCCCCATGCATGAAGCCGCTGAACTGACCAACTAGGCTTCCGTCCTGACTGAATCCAAGCAGCTTCACTACCAATGGTGACACCTTGGCATACACTGCCTGGTCGAGCATCTCCACTGCAGCACCGACGTCCACCGGGTCAACACCATCATCCAAGTTTATCCGCCACCTGGTCATGTTACAGTCAGACCGGTCAATAATGTTACAGTATATTGAATCAATTCCAATTCTCTATGTACAACTTGGACAGACGGTCGATTGTTGTACACATTTACACATTGCTGAAAAGTTTGAGGAGAGTGGCTATAATTGCGAATGTAAGCCACATGACTTGATGAGATGAGAGAGGTCGCCCTGTGAGTGGTTCGACTCGACGGGTGCCGCTGCCGTCCTTGATGAGAGTGTGACTGACTCGACAGTGCATTGTTTCTGTTCCTGCTTGACCCTAACATGTTCCAACCTCCGGTGGTCGCGACAACATTTATTATTGATTCTTAATGATGTTTTCGATGTAAAAACAAAGTCTCTCATTATGCAAACGGTTTGCCAAATGCAATGCCATTTCGAAGATCGATTGGTTAGCATGGTATGCATCATGTTTCATCAAACAACTTACAACGCAATCATGCCTATTTGCTATGGCAAACATCAATGGAATACCATGTTGATAACATGGATCAGCACCATCATTGAGCAACCGTTTAACTGCCATTATGTCTCCTAGTCCGCATTGAAGCACAAGGTCAAAATTTAGTTTCTTCTGGGTACAGAATGTTTGAGATTTACAAATATGTGTGTGAATATCTTTCAAATAATTAGCTATGAATTGGTTCTTTTTCATCTGAGCTAGGAATAATGCAAGATCAATCATTTCTGCAACATTTGGCTCTTGGTAGATTGTCAGGTCCGTTGTATACGAAGACCAAAAACATACAATCTTTAAAACTATGTTCTGGTGGTCGTAGAATGCTGCGTAACATAATGCACCACAGCCTCCAACACGGTCGAATGGTTCAGCACCCGCATGGAATAATGAATCGACAGTGTCCAAGTTTCCCAATATGCTTTGCGCACACAGTTCATATTGGAGTTTATTGGGAGACATTCTAATTACAAGACATCGGATTTCTTTAAGCTTAGCGATGGGTGCGTAGAAAGAAAGGTTAAAGAACAGGCTTTGCGTTGTTGCAATAGATTCAAATCTTTGATAAATCACATGGCAACTTTTGACAAGAAAAATAATAGGTTACACCGCAAGGTGTGCCGTACACGAAGCGGTTTCATTTAAGTATTCCGTTGACTGTAGGGGTCCAGATACAGAGGGAAGGGAAGGGAAGGGGCCCACTTGCGAGTACCTGATGGAATGCAACCATTCCAATTCGTATCCACAACGGAACCAATGACACATGATGTTTTTTAGCCAAGCCTTTGCTCCGTCATACAGTTTGTGTTTGTCTTTGTCAGAAGGTTCTTGCATGTTGTTTAATGTCTTGTGTAATTCACGAACCATCTGAAACGAGGGCCCAATTCCTATTGAAGATGCAACGGCGGGAGTCGTTTCCTCGTCAGTGCAAATAAGTTGAAGTATGGTATTTTCAAACATGTAAGCACCTCTGCGAATTTGATCCACCCATAGTATGGCCAAGATTATCCTACCATCAAATGTTTGTACTGATTGTATATTTGCACACGCCATAATAATGGAATGCTTTATTATTTTGTTTCGAGCCATGACGCACCGATATAAATCCCCAAAAGTCTGCATGTATGATGTGTTTTTTCTGCTTATCCTTTTATCTTAGTCTTGTTTTCGAATAAAAAAAATTGCTGCGCATACATTCATTCACATTCACGACGCGCGCACCAATCTGAATGGAGGAGCGCGGTGCATACAGCTAGGGACATTTGATTGTGGGACACCTTTTATTTTGGGGATTTGACCAATTCAAGTTTTGTAACCGATCTTGTCAATACAGATACTGTCTTCAGGAGATTGACACAAAACATTCAAGGCTGGATATTGTCAAGGACAGCGACAGTACCCTGCTTTACATGTAACTCTGATACAAACTGCACAAAGTCGACTTTCTTGCAATTGTGATCAAGGATCTTGTAATGAACGATACCTTTGACAGAAACGGCAGCGATTAGCGTCAATTTGGACATTCGCAATGTCCGAGAAATTTGGATATTTAAACGTTTGCCGCGTTGGCAGTACCCTCTGCGACAAGTGTCACCGATGTAAAAACCCGCCTCATCAATGCTTATCAAATCCGATGTCGGAACGGTCAGATACTCTTTACAAAAACTTTCGACAGAAGATTTGTGGTCATTCATGTGACTCGCTCACTCAGATTAAAGCAATTCACAATGAAGATCTTCTAATTCGTCTTCCTCTTGTTCAGTCCAGAAAGCGGTTTCATTTTAGTATTCCGTCGAGTGTAAGCGTACGCCGAACAAGATAAGTAAACGTGAACCCTTTGTTGAGCTTGAGCCCTTCATGTCAGCGCCACAAATATACCTCGATTCATATGAATTCTGGGGTGTACAGTTGTTCTCAAATAAAGTGGGACACTTTATAATCATCCAGACTGCAGATCGTTGCTTTTGGGCAACGTTGGGGGGTGCAGAAGGTTGAAGAGGTTCTCGAAGATATTCCGAGTAGCCTCTTTGGTAAACCGTTCAACCGTCTGTGTCCCCATATCAGTATCAGGGGGTGGGGGTGGGGTTGTCGAGGAACTTCTCGGCGCGTCTCGGCGAAACGCGAGAGGACGCTCTCTCCCAAAGACTTGGTGAAGTGTAAGCATCAGGATGTTTCTGGAAGCGTTCACATCGCGGTCCCAAGTCTTCCCGCAGTGAAGCATACCACCGCTCTGTTGGCGTGGCGCTCCGCTTTGACTGCTTTTGCAGTGGAGAATCTTATGAATCCGCTTGCGTCCTTCTGTACATTCCCAACCTGTACCGTCTTGCTTCTTACGATGAGTGAGTGCCACCATGTTGCAAAGGTGGTTCTCACAGCAGCTGCATCGTTGAGATGTTCTGAACTCATCGATGTCCTCCATGATGACGTTTTCTCGGCTACGAAGCTCGAAACGAATAGCTTGGAGAGGGCCACAAGTCCGCCTAGAGATTGGCGTCGCCCCCAGACCTTTCCAATCACCAAACCCGACGAGTACCTTAGCGCTCTTCTTTCTCGGAGCTACGAAGTCAGCAATCTCAACAATAAGTTTCTGTTTCTTGCAGTACCTTCGAAAGCGGAGGTTTCGGTACCCCCTGGAAGCACGATGGGCAAGAAGGATTGGGGCGGCACCCATGTAGAATCTGGCGTACGCACCAATCTGTTCAGAACTCGAAGAGTCTCTATCCGGAATGATACCACCGACGATATCAGCCGTCTCGAGGTTCCAAACGTCAGTTTGACGCTGAGACTTGAAGATCAGACCCTTGCGATAATATTTCGCCGAGCTGTACGATCTGGTACCTCCGTTGAGTCCTGTTACAGTCACGATATCAGTAACACCCGGGTCTACCGCAGCCACGACCACATTGTCAAGGAAGGATACAATGCCACCCTCGTCTGTTGTCACGTACTCATGCGCCCGCGTAGAGAACGCGTCTGCAGGCATCGAACATGTCAGACACGTAGGCTTATTCATCAAGATGCTGACTGCAAAGCCGTCTGTCACAATGCGGTAACCGAACTTCCGAGAAACTGTCTCCACTTTCTTGAGGTTTGCGAAGCGCTCCCATATTCCTTGATGGTTTTTGGAAGCAACGTCTGCCTTGCATGAATCAAAGTGGCACTCGTTGACCATATAGAAAAAGGCCATTTTAGAAATCGGAATGTGCGACAGAGTGAATCCAGATTTGTAAGGCAACAACGAGAATGTGCGATGTTTTTCGTTTTTAGTTTTTCGTTTTTCTTCGATGGTCTCCGACAATATCTTGTGGTACAGAGGCAGGGTCATGTGAGCCCGAGACGCAAAAGTGTTTCCGGATGGTAAAGGTAGAACCCCCCTGAGACAGAATGCCACTTCGCGTGCAAAGAAGCGTTTCGCGTTATCTGCGTCCACCCTAAGGTTCTTCGAGGAGAGCCAAGCTTCGCTCAACTTTTCAAGCCTCTCTTGAAGTTTAGTCAACCTAACACGCAAAGGGGATCCTTCTGGTTCCTTCCTACCGACCCTCTTCTTCGCAAGAGCAACTGCACTTTTTGCCGATCGAAGTCTAGATGTTGGAAGCTTGGTTGGCAGCTTTGTTGTATGAGGGCTCATCTTGAAGATGACGTCGAGATTCTTTGTAGGGCACTTGATCAATGCAGCCACGATGTCCGACCGCAGGCGCTTTGCAATCTGTGGGTACTTCCACTTCAAGTAAGTCGTTATGCGTCGCTCAAGGTTGGTCCAAAGATGGTTAGAGGCCATTGTGGCCATGAGAATAGACAGGTCTGCAATGATCTGGTTCTTCACTCTCCCCCGAATGTCAACTTTGGATTGCCCCGGCTCTCTTAACAAGTCGAACAGAAGCCGACTACTCTCGAAGTCTTCTCCAAGAGTCGACCCCTTACATTTGTTGGTACTGACTGCAATAAGGCACCGGTAGAAGAAGTTGCGATTTACAGGAGGGACAGCGATACCATTCTCAAAAAGACGAGCAATGTGGAAATTTGCGAAAATATAACCCTCTCCAAGCAACTTGTTCATGTCCAGTACCAGTGTGTCTATCTTGTTACGAAGCCAATCATGGGGAATAAAGGTACTCAATTTCATCTTGACCACACAAATCGCTCGCCCAGGTGCACACTCCCCGTCTTCCTCCCCTTCATAATCGACAAGTTCTGCAACGTCATCATGTTGGTCAGCCTCATGTACCAACGATGATGACTCGCCGATCCCATTCTCCATCACAAATTGTACCCCGAAAACGTTTTGATGTAATCTGGATCTGCAGACAGGCTCTCTCGAACATTCCTAACCCAATCTCTCGTATTAATCATATATTTTGACAAGTCTTTATACCTCCACATTTCTAGAACACAACATATTTGCATTAAGTAATCGAAATTACAGGTTGACGTCAATGGACATGATGCCCTGTAGTCTCTCTTCATGCTTCCAAATATTTGTTCAATCGCATTAGCTCTGGGGCAATAAGGAGGGGTGTACAAAAGCTTCCACCCTTTGCATTCGGATATATCCTTGATTTCTGAAGAATGGTGAAACCGAATATTATCCATGACGATCGTGGTTTTCTTTGGGATGACCAAAGTTTTAAAGAATTTAATGAAATCTTCTTTTTTACAATTGTGCTCCAATAACTGATAATCTATTATTCCCTGAGATGAAATAGCGAGTAATAAAGTGAACTTCACACGACGGAGGTTACTCATTGTCTTCGTAGTTAATCGAGAACCGATCTTGCTGTATCCATATTTGCTGTGTTCTCCAGCGTAAAATCCTGCTTCGTCGATACAAACAACGTTAGAGCTTTCTCTGTACTTGTCACAAAACATTTCTACATTTTCTTTTGAATGTCCGTAGAGAACTGTGGGAAACGCCTTCTTCCTAGAAAATCCACATTGTTTTATGTGTCTCGATGCAGTACTGATCGATAATCTCACATTACAACTCTTGCAAATTATACCGACCAAATCCTTGCATGTTATGAAGGGGTTCTCTGCAATATTATTGGATATCGTGGAACGTAAAAGCATGGACAATTCTTTCCTTTTTCGTTTTAAACGCTTACTTTTACCAACCTGATCAGCATTGACCCATCTATGTAGTGAGCTCTTGGACACATTGTATATATTACAAACCTTCCTGAGACTCCTCAAAAAATATTTGTAGTGAACCACGGACCTGTACCTGGTTTCAAGGGATATCATTCAAATTATACTGAGTGTCCCAAAATTATTTGAGAACAACTGTATACAAAATGAGACAAAAAAAGAGGTTTTACTAACTGAGCGCCAGGAAGACGAGGGACATGGAGCGAAGCTCAATTGCAAGCTCGTAGAGCGTAGCTAGCTTGGTGGCGAGGTACGCCTCACGCTGTTTCATGCACCCCGTGCCAACGTCCTCGGTGGTTTCGTCGTCCTCTGGGAGGGCGACGGCGACTTCTCGTCATCAAATGATGTGTAAACAACCATTAATTCTTCAGTAACACAAACGAATGAGTTCTTTTGACGAAATCAATGAAGATGTATTGGAGATCATTCTATCCAATGCGATTTCGAACGAATGCCACCTCAAACAAGTGGCTCTCGTTAGCAAACAGTGGAGATGCGTCGCACCCCGGTGTATCACAAGGATCCACCTGAGACATTATACAAGTTTGGACTATGTCTCACGCATTTGCAGGCTCGAAGAGTTGAAAATAGGTATCAATCGTGGGAAAGACGTCGTACCCTACAAAAAAATGTCGTACACCTCAGAGGGCGAAGACCTATCACCGTTGTCCGGCCTCACTGCGTTGGTTCACCTAGACATTTCGCACACAGACGTGTTTGACATATCACCGCTGTCCGGACTCACTTCGTTGGTTTATCTGGATATGTCGTACACCTCAGCGGGCGTAGACCTATCGCCGTTGTCCGGCCTCACTGCGTTGGTTCACCTAGACATTTCGCACACAGACGTGTTTGACATATCACCGCTGTCCGGCCTCACTTCGTTGGTTTATCTGGATATGTCGTACACCTCAGCGGGCGCAGACCTATCACCTCTGTCCGGCCTCACTTCGTTGCTTAACCTGTACATGTCGTACAACGAAGTGGAAGACATCTCACCTCTGTCCGGACTCACTTCGTTGACGCACCTGAACATGGAGCACACCTACGTGTTCGACATATCACCACTGTCCGGCCTCACTTCGTTGATTCGCCTTAACATCCCTTACACACGTGTGGAATACATATCACCGCTTTCCGGCCTCACCTCGTTGATTTATCTGGATATGTCGTACACCTCAGCGGGCGAAGACCTATCACCTCTGTCCGGCCTCACTTCGTTGCTTCACCTGGATATGTCGTTCAACGAAGTGGAAGACATATCACCACTATCCGCCCTCACTTCGTTGACGCACCTGAACATGGCGCACATCTACGTTGCCGACCTATCACCGCTGTCCGGACTCACTTCGTTGATTCACCTGGATATGGATAACACGCTTGTGGACACCATATCACCTCTGTCCGGACTCACTTTATTGACGCACCTTAACATGTCGTACACACGTGTGGACAACATATCACCGCTGTCAGGACTCACTTCGTTGCTTCACCTCTACATTCCGAACATCGAAGACAGGATCGAAGACTTATCACCGCTGTCCGGCCTCACTGCTTTGGTTCACCTAGACATTTCGCACCTCCACATGACCGACATATCACCGCTTTCCGGCCTCACTGCTTTGGTTCACCTGAACATGGAGGGTACCGACGTGGACGACATATCACCACTGGCAGGACTCACTTCATTGGTGCACCTGGACATTTCGAACACCGACGTGGGCGACATATCACCGATTTCCGGGCTCACTTCGTTGATTGATCTGAAAATGACGGAAAAACGGTAAAGTAGTCTCGAATGTCCCGTGGAGCAGGAAGATGGATTCAGTTGCAGAAACCTACAATAACCGGCAGAAAACTGTCGAATCCATCCGTCCGTCCATTCATTACACACGATGCGGTGGCGGAATACAAGTAAACACAACTGTTGCAATATTGTATTGATGTGTAAAGACAACTGTTGCAATATTGTATTGATGTGTAAATTTTACAGAACGCAGTGTCGATCGAAGTGTAGAATATAAACACATACAAGAGGACTTTTAGAGGATTATTACGTAACATAATTCCCTTGTCCGAGTGTATAACAATACATATAATGCAGTGGGGACTCGGTGTTGAGCACGAGTTCAACGTCTCTCTATCTTCTTCCCCGCGTGCGCAAACGCTCCTTCCGTCAAAGGTCCTCCCCGAGTACGGCCAGGCGGGTCGTATTACTCTTCGATAAAAAACGATGAGAGCGTGTCTGCCGTGCGCGCACCCGCAGGCGTCGACCTGGACACAAAGGCGATCCGCGAGCACCTGCAGCACATCGCAGGACTGGACGGGCTTTTCTTGGACTCCGAAAAAGCAAAGTCTAACGCGTCCAGGTCATTGTCGATTAAAACCTTCATGCGCAAGCAAGGCAAGGATACCGTACAGACGAGCATTTACAGTGGGGACACACTGTTTGTCACCTGCTGCTATGACGACATATATTCGATCACGGTGATCCCTAACGAAAAGCGACCTAGCACACCGCTGTCCGATGAGGACACACTGCGCAGCCTGTGCGCGCTCCGCGCAGTCAAGGTATCGAAGAAATCCCAACAACAAAAACAAGAACAACAACAATCAAAAATAAACAAAACTTACGACGTGGACGGCCCATTCCTGGAGACTCGCAGCACAAAGCACAAAAACGCGACCGTTGCCGGCGTGGCGAGACAGCTGCACGACGCCGAAGCAGCGGTCCTGGCACGCGCGAACGAGGAGGGAATCACCGGCGCGCAGATATTTCCGTGGAGCGGCAGAATCACCCCACAGGGCGACGCCTTATACGAGGGCAGCTTCCACGTCTGGGTGACGCTCCCGCACGATCGCAATGTAGACATGACCTTGCGCGAGTTCAAGCTGCTGCAACTGCAGCACGCGTACCTGGGCCATCTGCTGCAGACGGTTGAGCCATTGCTCATGAGTCTTTTCTCGGGCGACCCCCGCGCCCTTGGCGACGACAAGAACACGCACAACCGCGCCAGCATGCGCGCGGACACCAGTAACTTTGCCGGATACGGCACCACAGCCGTGAAGTACATCGCACGAGGGCCGGACGTCGATTCGATTACCGGGTTCCAGGTCATGTGGTTCGAAAACGAGTCGGACATGCTGGCAAGACGCGGGGCACGCATGCAACGCGACGACATGTCCAAGCTATTCGTGTGGATCGATGGCAAAAAGGTCCCGTTCACAGCATGCATTGGCTCACACATGCGGAATGGGTATTATTACCCTAATTACACGTGGAATATCCCATTACATAGAGTCCAGAGGCAGGGACGGGGGCCGACATCCGCAGCAGGCTCTGCGACTCTTTAGACATGTCCCTGAAGAAGGGTTGGGTGCCCCTCTGGCTCCGCGTCCGCGACACACTGGAACTCCGGTTCGTGCATGGAGAGGGGACGCCTAAGGTCAAGGTGTCGCGGAACGCGCCTATTGACGCGAGGCGGTGGGGGAAGGAACTCGTCGGCATCGAGTTCCGCGCGATCGACAACATGCCCACGCACCAAATCGATCATGTGCTTCACCTCGTCGTGCTCTTGGGCGCAGCCGCCGTCTCGCAGGTCGAAAAAATATGGCATGATAACGCCGACTCTGACCCAGACACCCAAGCCTTCTTCGCCACGCACGCCGCCACCCTCTCGCCCCACTGGAACGCCGCGCTCGACGCCGTACGAAAGCAGGGAGCGCACGCCCCATTACCCAAGGCGTACACCACCTACATCGCGTCCCAGGCGGGTATTTCATCCCTGAAGACACGCAATGCATCATCCGCCACCGCGTTCGGTGCGCTGCAGGACTTCGCGAAGAGCCTTCACGCAGAGTACTTCGCCCACTCCGTCACAGCCCTCATGCATCCGCGGTCGAACGACGAAGGACCGCCCGCGTTCTCGAACACCAACCAGGAGGCGTGGGAAGCGATGTACAACGAATTGGATGCTACGGAAAAAATATTGGTAGAAAAGTCAAAATTGGACGCACCATATCTCGTCGCAATGATGAACAGAGCGACGCATTCTACAGTCGGCAGAACAGTAAAATGAAACGGACTGATTGATGTAGTAGGAGAGGAGACAGTCAACACCATTTCCGGTGATCCAAAATGCTTAAAAAGATGTACCGGTATTACTGTAAATGATGATTCATAGAAGTGTGGATGGCATCGTGATTCTGCGATGCATGAAAAAACCGGTGCACATGTGGTATTGGCACACGTGCGTGCACCGCATCCGAGCGGTGCACCCGACCATGCCGGTGGTCATCGTAGACGACCACTCGGACCCGGACATGCGCGCAGCATGCATACCCATCGAAGGGACGATACCTCATCTTACCGTGATTGAATCGGACTTGCAGGCGGGGGCTGGTGAGATCATTCCGTTGTACTACATGTTCACTAAGCGCTTGTTCGAGACGGCGCTGGTCATTCACGACGCTATGTTCCTGAACCAACCTATACCTGAGTCTATTGCCCTACACACCCCCGGCTTCAGGTTCCTGTGGCACTTTTCGAGCAACTTCAGACACGAGGAGGCCACTATGCAGACGATGGGCGCTCTATCTTCGGAAACGCAAAAGGAGATCATGCGTGTGTACAATAATGGGGGGGAATGGTTGGGGTGCTTCGGCACCGCTATGTACGTCACGCTAGACGCACTCGATAGTATAGAGACACGGTTTTCGGGCATCACCAAACTCGCCGCGACTGTCAATACTAGAAGCATGCGCAGTGGCCTAGAGAGAGTCATCCCCTTAATGCTAATGATCATAAACGACGACAAGTCGTCGACGACCGGTGTGTATTCGAAATGTGAGTATTCGGTGTTTGGGGACATTTTTTTGAATCATCCTATGCCATTCAAGTTGACCTTTGAGAATTACATGCAGAATACAGGCACGTTCAAGAACCGACCGGTTGTCAAAGTGTGGTCCGAAAGATAACACGTTATTCACTTTTCCACGAAATGCGGAAGAGTTCGGGGGTGAAGACGACAAGACCTGTACCGGTAGATAACATAATTCCCTTGTATCACCCTGTGGGATGATGACGTTTGAAGTGTTTTACATTGGAACGATGATTACTTGAATGACGGTCGTACGTGTCTCTTCGTATCGTTTCATAAAACTAATTGGTTTTACAAGAAAAATGAAACTCCGTAAAGGGGACTTAGTTCCACTTGTCACTGAATTTAAGGGGGCAGAATCTACTGCTGGCAGCCGAGGTCAATTGAGCGAATCTCAAGGCCCAGGTTGTCGATCTTATAGAGAAGATCAATACCTTGGCACAAAAGCAAAAGCATCTGTCAAACCAAATACAGAAGCAAAAGCAGCATGAACAAGTTCTTCAGAAGTTCTAGGAACAACAGCAAAAGCATCAGCAGCAGGATCAACACCATCAACAGCATCGACCACATCAGAGATCACATGGTAAAGTACGGCCTGCAGAGGCGCCTTCTCCCATTTAAAGGATAAGACGAGAAACCTCGCGTGTGCCCTCTTCATTGCGCCGACAGAGTCGGCGAGGCACGCAGGAACGCAGATCAAGGAAATGATCGCGTTACAGGTGTCCTTCAATTGAGCGACGGTGGCTCTCTGGGATATCCTCTTTCGGTCAGTCTTCAGGAGAATGTCAAAGATACGGGTGGTATCGATGAATGCAGCGATCTCGGCAGACATAGTTGTAGACATGGTGACGGGAAAGTTGAAGGAACGAGGGGGGAGAGGAGAGATATTAATTATCAGTTGTCGGTATTACGTTTCAATTTCTTTTAGAAACTTTTTAGAGGGAACGGCGACCACTCTCATCAAGGACGGCGGCATCTGTGTCGAGTCGAGTCGAGTCGAGTCACGTGGCGACATCTCGCATCACGGCGGCATCTGTGTCGAATCGTGTCGAGTCACATGGCGACATCTCGCATCACGGCGGCACTTTCTTTGAGTGTAAACGAATGGTCCCACTTTATTTAATTGCACACAATAATGCTCGACGCAGAAATTAAGAGTCACATACTGGATCGAGTCAAATCCGGAGAATGCAAATGGGATTGGGGTCACTTGAGTGATAATCCATACCTGACATGGGACGTCGTGTCGAGTAACCCAGACAAACCGTGGGATTGGCGTAAATTGTGCTTAAACCCCAATGTCGTCACGTGGGACGTTGTGTCGAGTAACCCGGACAACCCATGGGACTGGCATTTATTGAGTGCGAATCCCAGGGTAGCTACGTGGGATATTGTCTCCAGTAACCCGGACAAACCATGGGATTGGTATTGGTTGAGCACAAACCCCAGTGTAGCCTCGTGTGACATTGTCTCAATAACCTGGACAAACCATGGGACTGGTGTGGATTGAGCTTAAACTCGAGTGTAGACTCTTGGGACATCGTGTCGAGTAACCCGGACAAGCCGTGGAACTGGTGTGGATTGAGTGTAAACCCCGGGGTAGACACATGGGACATTGTCTCGAGTAACCCGGACAAACCATGGGATTGGTATTGGTTGAGCACAAACATCTTGGTAGCCACCTGGGACATTGTCTCGAGTAACCCGGACAAGCCCTGGAACTGGCATGGATTGAGTGCGAATCCCAGGGTAGCCACGTGGGACATTGTCTCGAGTGACCCGGACAAACCATGGGATTGGTATTGGTTGAGCAAAAACCCCAGTGTAGCCTCGTGGGACATTGTCTCGAGTAACCCGGACAAACCATGGGACTGGCGTGGATTGAGTGTAAACCCCGGGGTAGCCACCTGGGACATTGTCTCGAGTAACCCGGACAAACCATGGGATTGGTATTTGTTGAGCACAAACCCCAGTGTAGCCTCGTGGGACATTGTCTCGAGTAACCCGGACAAGCCGTGGGAGTGGTGTGGATTGAGTGTAAACCCCGGGGTAGCCACCTGGGACATTGTCTCGAGTAACCTTGACAAACCATGGGATTGGTTTTATTTTAGCTCAAACAATAGTTGCGTGGTCACCTGGGACAATGTCTTGAGTAACCCGGACAAACCATGGGACTGGTGCAGATTGAGTAGAAACCGCAACATGTTGGTATCCGTCCAAGACGCGTGCCGTTTAGTGCGAAGACGCAGAGCCGCAGCGACTATTCAGAAAACATGGAGACACGTGAATACAAACCCGAGTTATGTTGTGTGCCGACGCCGACTCTTGAAAGAATTCATTACACTCCAACAAGAATTCATTACACTCCTGTAGAAGTGTTCGGATAATTACAGAGCGGTGACTAAAGAATCAGAATCCCCCAAATACAAGGTGTTCCACTCTCAAATGTCAATAGCTGTAGTTTAGTATAAAGAATGAATGGCCAAATAAAACACATTCATTGGAATGAAAAACATTGCATGGCATGGCATGCCTCCCCAGGGACATCCAGATCAGAATATTGTCTCAGTGCAATATGGACATCCGCCGCATATGTGGGATAAAACCAGGAAAGATGAAACTGCCCTCACAGTTGCAGCAGAAGCTAGATGACATCCTTCAGAGACAAATACAATACGTAGCCAAGTGGAAAACTGCTTACAACTACCTTCGAGCAGGCCATCATAACCTTTTTCTAATGTGTTTATGTAGTCTCACACAACATGAGATTACTAAAACCAAACCCTGGTGAGCTCATGATGCCCCGAAGTTTGTTGGAGAAGCAAGTCGCCAAAAGCCATCCACTGTAACGCAAACCTCAAAATTGGTTATGATTCTTTGAAACGTCTACTCATAATTTAAAGCCGTTGCAACCTCCGGAACGACTCGTCACAAGTCCACCTCAAAGTACAACTCAGAGCTGGGAAGGTCAAGGAAGACATGCTGTCTCCAAACACATTCCATGGGACTGTCTACCAGTGCTATTTGTCGTTCATCTACCGACATACAGCTAGGGACATTTGATTGTGGGACACCTTTTATTTTGAAAAGTTGATTATGGGTATAAGGAAATGTGCGTGCAATATTGTATCACCATGAGAAGAAGAAGTAGTGTCAGACAAAGGAGAAGGGGCTAAAACGTTTGAGAAGCAGAAGATGGTGGTAAATAACGTCAAGGTCCACTAAGTACTGCACTGTCACAACAGTGTCAAAAGCGCATCCAATGTGGCTATAGTGCAACCTGGAACCTAGACGTGAACGCTGCCAAGAACCTTCTTCTGCTTCTGATAACGTGGAGCGACCGGATGTATTCTGTGTTCCCTCGCCCCCCCCCCCTAAAACCCCAGCTTCCGGAGAGGCAAATGTGGGCGCTCAACCAACCGACCCACCTGGGTCAGTTAGCAGCTTACAATTGTTATCCTCTGGGCCAGCTTAAATGCTGAAATACGGGATGAAGGACACGAAGGATTGGGACCTTGATACAAAACCTTTAGCTGACCTACCCAATCAATTGGGTTCAAGGGTCACCGGTAAGGGTGTCCCACAAATTCTGTCTCTGACTGTACTCATCAACATGCGAATAGAAATTTCAGACGGCAACACCATAAAGCGAAGGCCATCTTCATTCGGCGAGGCCGCACCAAAGCCTGATTCATGATTGCGGGATACGACTGCATCACTCAACAAGTAGTCGTCAGCAGACGCCAAGGGGACTGCCACTCCTACGGGTCCATTTGGACAATCTGTCGGTAAGACAAAACGCGGGTGTCAGTGCCATCTCATGGAGCATCACGACATCATCGCATGCACAGCTCAGCGCAATTCCATGCATCATGAAATTGCCAACGAGGCTTCAAAAGCCACCGTGTCGTGGGTGAGAATGAATGAATGAGAATGTACGGACGGGGGGATGCGCAAGCCACCGGGGAGGCAGATGGACGATGATGAGTCTGCGCAAGCCGCCATGTCATGTGTGTGTGTGCGGTCACATGACTATGCGCAAGCCGCCATGTCATGTGTGTGTGTGCGGTCTGTCTGGACACCTCTGAAAAGAACGCCGTGCGGTGCAATGAGAAAAAATAAATTCATGTCAAAAACCTTGAGGAACCCTTGCTTGGCTGATGGTGCCGCCACAGTGAGGCCAGAAAGTTTGAGGCTTAAGGGTAATTACTTAAATATATATTGATGTACCGTGAAGATGATGGAGTCTGTTTATAACTTCTTATTGCAGGTCGGTGTAATCGATGCAACGTCGGTCAGTGTGTGGGAAGAACGGGTCTTCAAAGAAATTGCAAGATGTGCCGCAATATTTGAAGACAAAAATGAACAAGCTCAGTTTTTTTTGCGAGAGGAACTGAAGTGGAACAATTTTACAGGACATAAATACTTCCAGTCTTTACAATCGAATGCAAAAAATGTTATGCTAAGCACATAGCGTGTCGCACAATAGACCGTCTACAACTGCTGTATCCTTGTATCAAGGATGTCTCTGGTAAGAAGCGGGAATGATGCTTGAATGTTCAGCTAGCCACATGCATATGCCGATCAAACCATACAATACAAACCCGAGTTATAATGCGTGTCGACGTAGAATCTTTAGGGAATATAATGAAATGGACAAATCGGGCCATTGGCCAGTATAAAGATACTTGTGGAACTATTATTTAGTTATCATAAAATTTAAAATCATAATTTTTATGATAATGATTACAGCGGAAATAAATAACCACATCTCGAGACGGCTCAAATGCCTAGAACACAAGTGGAAGTGGAGTTTATTTAGTTATAACTCATCTTTAACGTCGGACATTATCGAATGCAATCCAGACAAACCTTGGGACTGGTATTGGATCAGCAGAAACCCTTGCATCAAATTGGCGTTTGTCAAAGCAAACCCCGACAAACCTTGGGACTGGCGTGGGATGAGCGGAAACCCAGATATCACATGGGAGATTATACAAGATAATCCAAACAAACAATGGGACTGGTATGAGTTGAGCGCAAACCCCAACATCACATGGGACATTATCGAATACAACCCCAACAAACCGTGGAATTGGTTTTGGATCAGCAGAAAACCCGACATCACATGGGATATTATCCAAGCCAACCCCGACAAACCATGGGACTGGCTTGGATTGAGCTCAAACCCCAACATAACGTGGGACATTGTCAAAGCCAACCCTGATAAACCGTGGAATATGTATAGGATCAGCAGAAAACCCATCATCACATGGGATATTATACAAGACAACCCCGATATACCATGGGATTGGCGTGGATTGAGCTCAAACCCCATCATCACATGGGATATTGTCCAAGCCTACCCAGACAAACCATGGGACTGGCTTGGATTGAGCGCAAACCCCAATATCACATGGGATATTATCCTAGCCAATCCCGAAAAACTATGGGACTTGTATGAGTTGAGCAGAAACCCCAACATCACATGGGATATAATCGAAGCCTACCCCGACAAACAATGGGACTGGTTTGGATTGAGCAGAAACCCCAATATCACATGGGATATTGTACAAGCCAATCCCGACCAACCTTGGTGTTGGTATGAATTGAGCACTAACCCCAATATGTTGCTATCTTCCCAAGACATATATGATATCATACGCAGATACATGGCAGTAAGAACTATACAAAAAATATGGCGACATGTCATCACAAACCCGAGTTATGTTGCATGTCAAAACAGACTCTATAGGGAATATAATGAAATTATTATTTAGTTATTACTGAAATTTACAATCTTAATTTTTTATAATAATGATATCAGCGGAAATACTGTGCCTTGTAAGAAGCGGGAATGATGCTTGAATGTTCAGCTAGCCACATGCATATGCCGATCAAACCATCGATGTCCCAGCAGATGGTGTATCCGGAATGTTCCACCAGAAAGCAAGGAGTCTGCGAAATCCGCCGTGGCGTGTGAGAGAATGAATGGACGGATGTTAAAAAAAATGGGTGCGAAAGCCGCATGTGAAAAAAAAATTGACTGAATTGTCTTAAAAGAAACCGATAACCATCTACAAAATACCCACAAATACCCACAAACACAATGGCAAACTTTACTGAATTATACAACGATGTTGCCAATGACACTTCGGGCATTCCGTCGGATCCATTTTGCGATCGCGCAAGAGAACTCATTCCGCCCATGGCGCGCGTTTGGAAGGTACTTGCAAAGCTCGCCGTTCAATCGTGGGACAACGAAATACAACAGGTCTGCCAATGGTCAACTGACATGACTGCCAAAGACTTCACAGACGGAAACCACGCCAAGCTGTTTATCAACCATCTGATTACAGCCCCGCCGGCCGGATACACATGCTATCCCCGCTTCCAAGGCATGTTTCTTGGTTTGGAAGCCGTCTTCCCGTACACTTCTTGGTGTTCCGTAGATTACATTACCCTCACAAGCAATATTTTAAGCAGCCTGTTCATTGAGTTGGATGAGTTCAGTATCGATTGTGTGGCATCTGATGGATTCGCCAATCATGAATGGGACATTGTACAGAACATAGCGTCCCAGTGGTTGCGAGCGTGGTGCTCGGCGCGCAAGATCCAGCGCACGTACCGCAAGTACATCGAGTACAAAGAGATCCAGCGCCAAAAGCGCCTTCTCATCA
>JACBWV010000449.1:14662-94003 GCA_013435795.1 Chlamydomonas sp. ICE-L
TGAGTGCGATTGATTTAATATATATTTTATTGGTAGATATTTAAGACAAAGAGACAAAGAGAGATACACATATAACAAACAGATAGACAGACAAGACGATACAAATAGATATACAAATAGACAAACAGAAGAGACAAAGACAGAATATACAAATAGATAGACAAAGATAAAACAGATATACAAATACAAGAATATACAAATAGATATACAAATATACAAACAGATATACAAATATACAAATAGATATACAAATAGACCAACGATATACAAAACAAGAAATAATACCATAGATCGACAAATATCAAACAGATATACAAATACAAAAGAATAATACAAATAACTAGACAAATATACAACAGATTATACAATACAAGAATATACAACGAGATATACAAATACCCAACCGATATACATACAAGAATATACAAATAGATATTACAAATATACAAACAGATATACAAATAGCAAGAATAATACAATAGATATACAAGTGTACAAACAGTATATCATACAAGAATATACAAATAATATACAAATATACAACCTATATACAAATACAAGAAATATACCATAGATATACAATATACAAACAGATATACAAATACAAGAATATACAAATGATATCAAAAGTATACAAACAGATATACAAAATAACAAAGAATTACAAACAGTATACAAATATCCAACAGATTATACAATACAAGAATATACAAAGATATACAAATCGAAATTATACAGATATCAATATATACAAATATATATACAACTATACAAGAGATATACAAATACAATAATATACAAATAGATTATCAAATATACATACAATATAACAAATCAAGAATATACTATAATATCAATTACAAACAGATTACAATACCAGAATATACGAATAGATATACAATATACAACAGATATACAATACAGAATATACCAATAGATAATACAACTATACAAACAGATATACAGATCAAGCATATTACAAATAGATATACAATCTACAAACAGATATCAATACAAGAATATACACATAGATCGACAATAATACAGCAGATATACCAATCAAGAATATACGATAGATATACAAATTACAAACAGATAATAATAATTACAAGAATATACAAATAGATATACAAAATGCAAACAGATATACAATACAGAATATACAATATATATACAAATATACAAACAATATACAAATACCAGAATAGATATCAAAGAGATATAACAATAAACAAACAGATATACAAATACAAGAATATACAAATAGATATACAAATATACAAACAGATATACAAATACAAGAATATACAAATAGATATACAAATATACAAACAGATATACAAATACAAGAATATACAAATAGATATACAAATATTCAAACAGATATGCAAATACAAGAATATACAAATAGATATACAAATATACAAACAGATATACAATACAGAAAATTGAAATACAAATAGATATACAAATATACAAACAGATACCAATACAAGAATGTAAAATAATCTAAACACATATACAAACAGATATACAAATACAAGACATACCAATAGATAAACAAATATACAACCTGATTACAAATTCATGAATATACAAATAGATATACAAATGTACAAACAGATCTACAAATACAAGAATAATAATAGATATACAAATACCAAACAGATATACAAAACACAATATAACACATAGATATACAAATATACAAACAGATATACAAATACAAGAATATACAAATAGATATACAAATATACAAACAGATATACAAATACAAGAATATACAAACAGATATACAAATATACAAACAGATATACAAATACAAGAATATACAAATAGATATACAAATATACAAACAGATATACAAATACAAGAATATACAAATAGATATACAAATATACAAACAGATATACAAATACAAGAATATACAAATAGATATACAAATATACAAACAGATATACAAATACAAAAGAAATACAATAGATCTACAAATATACAAACAGATATACAAATACAGAATATACAAATAGAATATACAAATATCCAAACAGATCTACACATACAAGAATATACAAAGAGATTACAAATATACAACAGATCTACAAATACAAGAATATACAATAGATTACAAATTGCAACCAGATATACAATAACAAGAATCTACAATGATCTCAAATATACAAACAGATATACAAATACAAGAATATACAAATAGATATACAAATATACAAACAGATATACAAATACAAGAATATACAAATAGATATACAAATATACAAACAGATATACAAATACAAGAATATACAAATAGATATACAAATATACAAACAGATATACAAATACAAGAATATACAAATAGATTCAACTATACAACAGATATAACATACATAATATCCAAATAGATATACGAATATACAAACAATATACAAATACAAGAATATACAATAATATAAAATATGCAAACAGATTATACACATACAAGAAATCCAAATCGATATACAAATTCAAACAGATATACAAATACAAGAATATACCAATAGATATACACCTAAACCAAACAGTATACAAATACAGAATAGACAAATAGATATACAATATACACACAGATATACAAAATACAAGAATATACAAACAATTACAAATCTACAAAGAGATATACAAATACAAGAATAACAAATAAGAATACAAAATTCAAACCAGATATGCAAATACAAGATATACAATAGGATATCAAATTACAAACGATATACAAATACAAGATATACAAATAGATATACAATATACAAAACAGATACACAAATACAAGAATTGTAACAAATAAATACAAATATACAAACAGATATACAATACAAAGAATATACAATGATCTACAAATATACAACAGATATACCAAATACACGACTATACAATAGATCTACAAATGTACAAACAGATTACACATACAAGAATATACAAATAGATATACAAATATACAAACGATATACAAATCCAAGAAATACAATAGAATATACAAATAGTACAAACAAGATATCCCAAATACAAGAATATACAAATAGATATACACATATACAAACAGATATACAATACAAGAATAATACAACAGATTACAAATATACAACAGTAGGACCAATAGCAAGAATATACCAATAGTAACAAATATACAAGAGATATACAAATAACAGAATAATACAATAGATATAAACGAATATACAAACCGATATACAATACAAGATAATACAAATGATATAACATATACAAACATAATACAAATACAAGAATATACAAATCGATAACACATATACAAACGATAGACAAAGACTAGAATCATACAATAGATATACCAAATATACAACAGATATTACAAATAACAAGAATATACAATAATATACAATCTACAAACAGATTACAATACAGAATATACAAAGAGATAAAATATGCAAACATATATACAAATAACAAGATATACAAACTAGATATACAAATATCACACAGATATACAAATACAGAATATACAATAGATATAAAATATACAAACAGATAATACAATACAAGAATATACAAATGAATCTACAAATAATCCAAACAGATATACAATCCAGAAATACAAATAGATATACAAATATACAAACAGATATACAAATACAAGAATATACAAATAGATATACAAATATACAAACAGATATACAAATACAAGAATATACAAATAGATATACAAATATACAACAGATATACAAATACAAGAATATACAACTAGCATATACACTATGCAAACATATACAAATAACAGAAATACAAATAGATTACAATATTACAACAACAGATATACAAATACAAAATATACAAATAGATTACCAACTTACAACATATATACAATACAAGAATATCAAATAGAATATACAAATATACAACCAGATATACAAATACAAGAATATACAAATAGATATACAAATATACAAACAGATATACAAATACAAGAATATACAAATAGATATACAAATATACAAACAGATATACAAATACAAGAATATACAAATAGATATACAAATATACAAACAGATATACAAATACAAGAATATACAAATAGATTACATATAAAACAATATACAAATACAAGAAATATACAAATTAGAATATACAAATATACAACAGATATACAATACAAAATATACAATAGTTATACAAATATACAAACAGATATACAAATACAAGAATATACAAATAGATATACAAATATACAAACAGATATACAAATACAAGAATATACAAATAGATATACAAATATACAAACAGATATACAAATACAAGAATATACAAATAGATAGACAAATAACCAAAACAGATATACAATCCAGAATATACAAATAGATATACAATATACAACAGATATACCACATACCATGAATATACAATAGATAACAAATATACAAACAGATTACAATACAAGATATACAAAAGAAAAAAAAATTTTTATACAAAATACAAACAGATATATACATACATGAATCTACAAATAGATAATCACAATATACAAAACAGATATACAAATACAAGAAGTAGATATACACATACAAACCGATATACAAATAACCAGAATTACAATAGATATACAATCTACCAACGATATAACAATACAAGAATATACAATAGATATACAAAATATACAACAGATATATAATACAAGAATATACAAATAAGATATACAAATTGCAAACAGAGATACAATACAGAATATACAATAGATTACAAATATACAAACAGAATAAACATACCAGAATATACAAATAGTATATACAATATCAACCTATACAAATACAGAATATACAAATCGATTATACAAAAACAAACATATCAACTACAAGAATATCAAATAGATATACAAATATACAACATATATCCAAATCCAAAGAATATCCAAATAGATATACAAATATACACCCGAATGCCAAATACAAGATATACAATATATATACAAATAGACAACAGATATAATAATACAGGAATTAAAATAGATATACCATATGCAAACATATATGACTAACAGAATATACAAAAGATTTACAAATATACAAACAGATATCAAATACAAGAATATACAAAAGATATACAAAATATACAAACAGATATACCCGATACCAAGAATATCAATAGAATCAAATTACAAAACAGAATTACAACACAAGAATATACACAGATATACAAATCGACAAACAATATACAATACAAGATATACAAATAGATATACAAATATACAAACAGATATGCAAATACAAGAATATGGAAAGTGTGCGCTGCCCATTCAAATTGTTGCAGATTCCCACGCCCAACATCGCCCTTTGCGCGATGTTGGGCGTGCCGCATTTTCATATCCATCAACAAAGTGGTTGCAAACTATCATGGAAAGTGTGCGCTGCCCATTCAAATTGTTGCAGATTCCCACGCCCAACATCGCCCTTTGCGCGATGTTGGGCGTGCCGCATTTTCATATCCATCAACAAAGTGGTTGCAAACTATCATGGAAAGTGTGCGCTGCCCATTCAAATTGTTGCAGATTCCCACGCCCAACATCGCCCTTTGGCTGCGATGTTGAGGCGTGCGCATTTTCATAATCCATCAACAAGTGGTTGCAAACTACTATCTGGAAAGTGTGGTCGCTGCCCATCATCTCAAATTGTTTGCAGAGTCCCACGCCCAACACAACATCGCCCTTTGCGCGAGTTGGGGGCGTGCCCCGCATTTTCATATCCACCAACAAAGTGGTTGCAAACTATCATGTAAAGTGTGCGCTGCCCATTCAAATTGTTGCAGAGTCCCACGCCCAACATCGCCCTTTGCGCGATGTTGGGCGTGCCGCATTTTCATATCCACCAACAAAGTGGTTGCAAACTATCATGTAAAGTGTGCGCTGCCCATTCAAATTTTTGCAGAGTCCCACGATGGGTGCCCTTGGCGTGATGCTTGGCATGCTTGAGGAGCTGCAGCTCAAGGCTGAGAAGTAAAAGAGGTATGCAAGCATTGGACCAAACAACACAACAGGCAATAAATACCCTTATACTATTCATTGCAACATTTGTTGCAGAATTTTACAATGGGTGCCCTTGGCATGCTTGAGGAGCTGCAGCTCAAGGCCCCCTACCATGCCGCCCCATACCATGCTGCCCCATACCATGCTGCCCCATATAAAGAAGGAGACGGAGGGCAAGGCCTTGAATAGAAAACATATCACAAAAACAACAATGATCTTATACTGCTCATGCTGACATTTGAGACTGCTCATGCTGACATTTGTTGCAGACTCCCACGATGGGCGCCCTTGGCGTTATGCTTGGCTTGCTTGAGGAGCTGCAGATTAAGGCCGAAAAGAAGAAGAAGGAGAGCAAAGCAGAGGAGACTTTTCCTGTTCAACAAGATCTGATTCGACACCAGCAGCAGGAGAAGCTACGTGAAATACTGGGCCCCAGCCGGTCTAGAGCTCCCTCTTTTTCATCGGATCGTGACCCTTGCTCAAGAACACCATCGGCATCGGGGCTAGGTTGAGGCTGTAGGGTGGGCGGGTGGGTGAGTGTGGGGGTGGACGGGTTGGCAGGTGGGTGGGTGGGTAGGTGGATGGGAGCGAGAGTGAATGCTTCGGCACTAGCAGCAGCAGCAGCGGCAGCGGGAAATACTGCCCCCCCAGCTGATCTAGAGCTCCTCTGTTTTCATCGGATCAAGACTCTTGCTCAAGAACACCATCGGCATCGGGCTAGGTGAGACTGTAGGTGGGCGGGTGGGTGAGTGTGGGGGTAGACGGGTCCGGCAGGTGGGTGGGTGGGTGGGTGGATGGGAGCGTGAGTGAATGCTTCGGCACTATCAGCAGCAGCAGCAGCAGCGGCAGCGGGAAATACTGGGCCCCAGCCGATCTAGAGCTCTCCCTGTTTCATCGGATCGTGACTCTTGCTCAAGAACACCATCAGCATCGGGGCTAGGTGAGACTGTAGGTGGGTGGGGTGGGTGAATGTGGGTGAGTGTGGGGGTAGACGGGTCGGCAGGTGGGTGGGGGCGTGAGTGAATGCTTCAGCACCAACAGCAGAAGGAAGCCACGGGAAATACTGGGCCCCAGCCGGTCTAGAGCTCTCCCTGTTTCATTGGATCGTGACTCTTGCTCAAGAACAGCCATCTGCCTCAGGGCCATGTAGGACAGTGTGTGAGTGTGGGGTGAGCAGGTGGGTGCGTGGGTGGATGATTCAGCACTAGCAGTAGCAGAAGCAGCAGAAGCTACTCATCATCAACCCCTCCCCATCTCCCCCCCTCAACATACCCCCCCCCTCCCCCCCCCCCCCCCCCCCCCCCCCCTCCACTGCTCACTCCAACACCCGCTCCACCCCACCCACTCCACCCCACTCCACCCCACTCCACCCCCACTCTACCCACTACCACCCCCACTCCACCCACCCCCCTCCACTCCAACACCCACTCCACCCCACTCCACTCAGTAACCCTATCTGGCTACCTCCCCAACCCCATCTCTGCTCCCCCTCGCCCCTCAACCACTCCCCATCTTCCCCCCTCCCTCCCTCCTCCCCCCCCCCCCATCTACTGCCCCTCAACACCCACTCCCACTCCTTCCCGCACAGACCACGCTGCTTGAAAGAACTGGTCATGGCGGAATGGCTCAGGATCAGTAACCCTAGCTGGTTACCACCCCCTCCTCCCTGGCCCCCCCCCCCCCGCCCCTCCCCCCCCATCCACTGCCCTATCCAGCACCCGCTCCACTCCTTCACGCACAGACCACGCTACTTGGGGAAACTGGTCATGGCAGAATGGCTCAGGATCAGTAACCCTATCTTGCTCCCCCCCAACCCCATCCCTGCCCCTCCCCCCCCCCCCCCCCCCCCCCACACACACCACAACACCCTCCTTCCCTCCCCCCTCACACCCCCCCCCCCCCCCCCCCCCCCTGCCCCGTAACCACTCAACCCTCAACCCCCCCCCACACCCCCACCTTTAACCCCCCCACACCACTGTATACTCAACACCCACTCCACTCCTTCCCGCACACAGACCACGCTGCTTGGGAGAACTGGTCATGGCGGAATGGCTCAGGATCAGTAACCCTATCTTGCTCCCCCCCACCCCCACCCCCCTCACCCCACCCCCCCCCTCCTCCCTCCCTTAACCCCCCCCCCCTTCACTGTATACTCAACACCCACTCCTCGCTGCTTGGGTGAACTGGTCATGGCGGAATGGCTCAGGATCAGTAACCCTATCTGGCTCCACCCCCAACCCCATCCCCCCCCCCCCCCCACACACACACACACACTTACACAACCTCTCTCCCTCCCCCACCACCCTCCACTGCACACTCCAACACCCCCTCAACTCCTTCTCGCACAGACCACGCCGCTTCAGAAAACCGGTCATGGCAAAATGGCTCACGATCAGGAGCCCCATCTATATCCCCTCCCGCCCTCCTTCCTCATGCGCTCAAACACCAGGCTAGATCTGGTGGGGAGTCCATGGAGCACTCAACCCTAGCTACTTCTGAAAGCTCAGCTACATTTTACTGTGTAGCTAACTCAGCTACATTCGACCACGTAGCAGCCTCGGACTTTTCTACTGATCTTGAACGCGATCCAAGGTTGGGTCGAGACCTCTCCTACGAGTACCCCACCTCTGTTTCCACTTCCTCCACCTCCGCCTCGTCCAGCTCCTCAATGCACGGGGGCTCTGAGCATCAGCCTGAGCGTCAGCATGGGCAGAAGCATGGGCAGGGACAGGAGCAAGGGCATGAGCGTGGGTGTGAGGGAGGGTCGACGCCAGGGCGTGGGCCTGAGCGTCAGCATGGGCAGAAGCATGGGCAGGAGCAAGGGCCTGAACTTGGCCATGGGCAGGAGCGTGGGCGTGAGGGTGGACCAACGCCAGGGCGGTGGCTCCCCCCAGACTTCCGCTCAGACAGGACAGAAGAGTCGGATTGGAATTCAGACGCAGACACAGGGGCGTTCAGCAGGCCAGACGCGGATGGGTGGAGGCCCCCAGACATATCGTTCTGTCCGGTTGGGGACAACTCTATCAAGGTAATGCGGTTCAGAGATTTCGACCCCCACGAAAAATATCAAGTTTAATACTGGTGGAAGCAGTGATTTTTTTTTCAAATCTGAATGTGGGTTTCTCCTAGCTCCAAGGTTTTAAACCTCCTCCACTCCTCCAGGGACAGCGTTTTAGTGCTTTCTATAGCTTTTTAGGGCCATTTAGGTTTAAACATTTTTTTTTTCTTTTTTTATAGCGATAATTTTGCTAAAACGGGGTCAAAACTAGCGATAGCTATATATAGCGGAAATAAAAATCCCTGGGTGGAAGTGCATGCAAAGGCAACTGCATACCACCGTCTACTTTCTCAGTCTTGTATTTAAAGGCATTTTTGGTCAAAAAAATCACGGCAACAATTAAATGGGGGTCTAAACCGGGGGGTAGTGAGGAAGTTTTTTCATATACCTATGTCGGAAGTTTTTTTAATCTGCCTTACCCCCCCCCACCCCTCTCCCCCCAAAAGGCCCACATCTCCTTCAGAAATTAGAATTAGGGGGTCAAAGTAGGATCTATAGTGATCCCCTAAACGAGCTCTATCCATTTGTGGTCTTACATTTGAATTTGATCAAAGTTTGATTCACTCACTCGCCTATTCTCCCACTCACCCACCCACAGCTCTCTGCCTCCCGCCGAAGTCAACTGAACTCTGAGGCAGTCACTTGCATACTCCCCCCCGCCCCAGACTTCCTGAGCCCAGGCCCCATGCAGTCGCCCACTAGTGCCCCCCCAATCGCCTCAACCGTCTACCATTCACACCTACCACTCACTCACTCACTCACTCACTCACTCACTCACTCACTCACTAACACACACCTATCCTGCAATTCACTCACTCACTGACCCACCCACACACAGGTGTCTGCCTCCCGCCCAAGTCAACCTAACTCTGAGGCAGTCACTTGCATACTCCCCCCGCCCCAGACTTCCTGAGCCCAGGCCCCATGCAGTCGCCCACTAGTGCCCCCCCAATCGCCTCAACCGTCTACCATTCACACCTACCACTCACTCACTCACTCACTCACTCACTCACTCACTCACTCAATCAATCACTCATCCACTCATCCACCTACAGGTCTCTGCCTCCCGCCCAAGTCAACTTGACTCTAAGGCAGTCGCCCATATTCTCCTTCTGCTGCCCCCGGCCATTCGAGAAGCGTCCCCATTCAATGGCCAACTAGTACCCCTACCTCTCACTCACTCACTCACTCACTCACTCACTCACTCACTCACTCACTCACTCACTTACACACACCTATCCTGCAATTCACTCACTCACTGACCCACCCACACACAGGTGTCTGCCTCCCGCCCAAGTCAACCTAACTCTGAGGCAGTCACTTGCATACTCCCCCCGCCCCAGACTTCCTGAGCCAATGCCCCATGCAATGTCCCACTACTGCCCCCCCCAACCGCCCCAACTGTCTGCCATTCACACCTACCACTCACGCCCTCACTTACTCACTCACTCACTCACTCACTCACTCACTCACTCACTCACTCACTCACTCACTCACTCATCCACCCACAGGTCTCTGCCTCCTGCCCAAGTCAACTTGACTCTGAAGCAGTCGCCCATATCCTCCTTCCGCCCCTTTTGACCTTTCAAGCAATGGTCCCATTCAATGCCCCCCCCCCCCCCCCCCCCCCCCCCCCCCCCCCCCATTCTCCCACCCACCCACCCACCCATTCTCCCACCCATCCACCAACCCATTCTCCTACCCACCCACCCACCCACCCACTCTCCCACCCATCCACCCACCCACCCACCAACCCATTCTCCCACCCATCCACCCACCTCTCACACACACACCCATTCTTCCACACACAGGCTACCTGCATACTTCCTATGCCCCCAGACTTCCTGAGCCCAGGCCCGATGCAATGGCCAACCAGTGCCCCCCAACCATCCCAACTGCATCCTTCGGCTTCCACCTCATCCCCCCAACCGACCCAACCGCCTGCCTCAGCATCCACCTCATCCCCCCAACCGACCCAAACGCATCCACCGGCAGTTGAGGGTGGGGACAGGAGCAGGGGCAAGGATGGCCTGAAGCAGTACACCAGGGACAAGGACGGCATGAAGCAGTACGCTAGAGACCTTCTGGCCTCCATGCGATCTGGGGGTGTGTTGACTAAGGCAAGCGTACAGCTGGCATCCCCAAGACCAAGGGAATCTGATTCGAGTCCGGTTTTAGGGGAAATAGCCATGCAGCAGCTACCCTCACAGGCTGCAGCTGCGTTTGAAGAAGGGCAACAGCAAGTGCAAGGCCAAGGGGGGCCTAGTCCAAAGCAGGCTGTAGACAGAACCCTAGTCATGGAAGGCTCCAGGGGGACGGAGGGCTCCTGCCCTTTACCCACTCCCGTACCCACCCCACCCCACCCCACCACCCACACTGAACCCCAATCTGGCCAGCCTGGACTTGATCTGAGCATGGATGAGCTGGCTGACAGCCTGGCAGGGTTGGTACCGAAAGTATCTAGTGGACCAAGTGGCCAGATAGGTCCGACAGCAACCCTAGGGTTTGAGACTGGTAGGGTAGCTTCTTCACAGATTCCAACTTCCTCTGCTCCTCTACCCAACCACACAATGCTTGAGCTGGTCAGCACCACAACTCCAGCTAGCACCTCTACTGACGGCATGCCACCACCCACCTCTGATATGACGGGTGAAGGGGGCAACCTGGGGGGCCTTGGGCTAGGCCCCCTTACAGCCAACTCAGACGCCAGTACATTGCAGTCTGCAGAGGTAAAGAGCCTAATGAACAGCATTCGCGCTGAGCTGGCGCAGATTCAAAATGTCAGGGTGGCAGCTGCAGCTACCAGCAAGGGGGGGCCTAGCCCAAAGCATACGCCCTCACCAACAAGATACCACGATGGGGCGCAGGCCCAGATTAAGGGGGGGCCTCCTGTTCAGCTGTCCCTTCGCTCCCCTCAACCCCCAACTGCGAACTGGATGGGGGCGGGGGATGGCGGCAGTGGCAGCAGAGCTTTGCTATGTCGTACAGGGGGCGGCGAAACCACAAATGACAACCTTGGAGGCAACGCTGGTGGATACGCTCATGACGCACATACGTCAAGTAGCTCCAGAACCGGATCAAATCACCAACAGGGGGGTGGTACCGATGAAGCAGGTGGTGGGGAGGGTACTGAGAGGGATGGGGAGGGGCGGGGGCCTTCCTGAGAGGACCCAGTAGCCCCCCCGCTGAGTCATCGCAACCAAGTTCAACCAGCAACCTTGACGCTGTCCTGGCGGCGGCTAGGTCCCCAGCCTCGGCGGCGCAAGCAGGCCGGTCCTTTGCCAGGCGTATTGACCCCCAGCTTCGTGCCAAGATGGTTTCGGTCTCGGATGTACTGCCTGATGCACCGCCTGAGCGCCCACGTGAAAAGCCTAGTCAGCGGATCATCCGGTGTAGCTTCCTGAAGGAGATATGCAACCCTAGTGGTGGTGGTGGGAGTGGCAGTGATGGTGGGAGTAGAGCAGCTAGTGGTGGTGGAAGTCGTGGTGGTTGTGGTGGGAGTGGTGGTGATGGAGGTGGTGGTGGTGGTAGTTTAGCAGCTAGTGGAGGTGGGAGTGGTGGTAATGGTGGTGGTGGGAGCCGTGGTGGTGGTGGTGGTGGAGATAATCGTGGTGCTGGCAGAAGCAGTGGTGCTAGTAGGGCAGCTCTAGATCCTGGCGCGGGTATGCACGCTCGTGTATCCCACACTGGCACAGGTCAAGTCCCACCCCACAGCAGCAGCGGCAGCCCTAACAGGCCAGCCCCTCCATCCTCTAGCTTCCCCCCCTCACATCCACAGTATCAAGATCCTTACGCTAGTATGCAAGCGCATGTATACCACAGTACCTCAGGTCAGGTCCCACCCCGCAATAGTTGCGCTAGCCCTACCAGGCTAGCCCCTGCCTCATCTCCCCCACCCCCCTCCACATTCTCCCTTCCCCTCCCTCCACAACCTGCCTCCCTTTCAGCATCAGCATCCTCTCAGCATCCTCCTCCTCCCAACCCCACCCCTGATGGCCAAGCTAGTCAATATCCTCATCCCTCCTCACAAACTCGACCATCTTCCTCTTCCTCTCCCTCCTCCTGCAACTCTCATGGTGTGGGTGGTGCTAGAAGCGCGGGTCAAGATCTTCATCCCTCCCCACAAGGTCAACCCTCTTCCTCTCCCTCCTCCCGTATCCCTCATGGTGTGGGTGGTGTGAGCGCTGCTAGTATTGGAGTGGGTCAAGATATTCAGCATTCCTTCAGAGCTCAACCCTCTTCCTCCTCCCACACCCCTCAGAAAGCTAGCCGCTATGCAGAACCCCCAAACTCTTTATATCGTCATCCTGACAATTCCCATCCCTCCCCAATTGCCGCACCCCACCAAGTGCCGCACCGCACCCCAAGTGCCCACCCCACCCCTCATCCTTCGACAAGTGCCGCACCCCACCATTCTCCTAAACCCTTCCCTCTGAATGGGACCAGTGAAGCTGATTTCTCGCAAGCTCAACCCTCTTCCTCTCCCTCCTCCCGCACCCTTCATGGTGTGGGTGGCGCTAGAAGCGCGGGTCAAGATCCTTATCTCTCCCCACAAGCTCAACCCTCTCCCTCCTCCCGTACCCCTCATGCTGTGGGTGGCACTAGAAGCGCTGGTCAAGATCCTCGTCTCTCCCCACAAGCTCAATACTCTTCCTCTCTCCCCTCCCGCACCCCTCATGGTGTGGGTGGGGCCCCAAGTGCCGCGCCCCACCCTTCTCCTCACCCCTTCCCTATGCATGGGATCAGTGAAGCTGATTTCTCCCGACAGCCTGTTGACTACATAACCAATGCATTGAAAGATGTACGCTCCCCCTTGGCTGCCAGCAGCACCAACGAGGCCAAGCCAACTGCCATCGCTCATGTCACGAGTGGTACTAACAGCAGCACCAACGATAGTTTCTATGGGCTAGGCCCTCCCTCGACTAGCAAGCCACCCGGCACAGTGCAATATCAAAATCACAGCAGTCCTGCTACCACAGCAGTTGCTGGGCAGCTTCCCTTTGACCCATTGTACTATGGAGTACAAATCACGCCAGCCAAAGCGAGTGTGGGACGGACACAGCCATCTGACCCAACCCCTGCTGCCACGGCAGCTGCTGGGCAGCTTCCCTTTGACTCCACCTACTATGGGGTGCACTCCACGCCAGCCAAAGCGAGCGTGAGTCGGACACAGCCACCTGACCCAACCCCCGCTGCCACAGCAGCTGCTGGGCAGCTTCCCTTCGACCCCACCTACTATGGAGTGCACACCACGCCAGCCAAAGCGAGCGTGAGCCACAAACTAGTGTCTAACCCACCCCCTGTTGCCACAGCAGCTGCTGGACAGCTTCCCTTTGACCCCTCCTGCTACCGTGTACAGACCACACCAGCAAAATCTGGAGGCCAACCTGCATTTTACCACAACCACCCCAACCACCCCAACCAACCAACCCAACCAACCCAACCAACCCAAGCACCCTCTGCTCTGTTGGGTATTTTAGAGCAGGGCCAGTCGACTACTCTAGGGGGCCAATCAAAATTAGGGCAGGACCCGACAGCCCCCACTAGCGCCACATCCACGCCTCACCAATCCACCAAGCAACCCTTCCCGTCAGCTTCCACCAGTGCCACGTCCACTTTGCACCAGTCCATAAGCCAACCCTTCCTATCCACTGCCACCAACACCACATCCACGCATCCCCAATCCACTAAGCAACTCAGCTTCCCGTCAGCTTCCACTAGTGCCACATCCACTCCGCACCAATCCACCAAGCAACTCAGCTTCCCGTCAGCTTCCACCAGTGCCACATCCACTCCGCACCAATCCACCAAGCAACTCAGCTTCCCGTCAGCTTCCACCAGTGCCACATCCACTCCGCACCAATCGTTAATGCAGCACTTTCCGTCAACTGCCACCATCGCCACATCCACATCCACTACACCTCAATCCATTAAGTTCCTCTCTCACAATCAGCTACTGGAGCTAAACCAACATGAGCCCACTACCTCCACTCGAAGACTGGGCCTCTCGCCACCACGATCAAGCCAAGCCAATGTGGGTGCGATCGTACAGATAGGGGGGCCTAGCCCACGCCAACATGACCCCACTACCTCCACTGGAAGAGGAGGTCTCTCCACATCTCGGCCAAGCCAAGCCTATCCACGCTACTCAGGACAGGCTGGGGGGCCTAGCCCACACGAAAGTCAACCCACATCCGCAAACCTGCATCAAGGTCTCTCCCCACCACGTCCAAGCCAAGCGGATCCACACTACTCAGGACAGGCTGGGGGGCCTAGCCCACACCAAAGTCAACCCACCTCCACCCCCCAGAGGATGGGTATCTCCCCACCACATCCTAGCCAAGCCAATTCACGTGCTACATCATATGATTGGGGGCCTAACCTAAGCCAGGCCAAGCTACACTTCTCAGCACAGGCTAGGGGGCTTAGCCCACACCAATATGACCCCAGCCCCACATCTCAGAGACCGGGTCTCTCCCCACCGCGCCCAGGCCCAGCCACGGTGGATGCTACAGCACAGGCTGGGGGGCCTAGCCCACGCCAATTTGAACTAATTGTCGCACCCCTCAGTCCAGGTCTCTCCCCACCACAGCCAAGCCAAGCCGATCCACACTACTCAGCACAGGTTGTAGGGGGGTCTAGCCCAAACCATCTTCATTACACCGTCACCTCCTGGCCTCCCAGACTCTCCCCATCTCAGCTAAGCCAAGCCACAGCCGGTGCCACAGCACAGATTGGGGGGCTTAGCCCACGCCAATTTCAACCCCTGCCTGGAGGTCTCTCCCCATCACGCCCAAGCCAAGCCAATGTGGGTTTGCCAACGCAGCTTGAAGGGCCTAGTCCAAGCCATTCACTGCGTCTTGGCAGTACAACACAGTCCCTAAGGTACAGTCCAAGTAAGTCAGTGCAGATCAAGTTGGACTTTCAAATTCAAGCTGGACATTCAAATTCAAGTTTGACATTCAAATTAAAAGTCGGATATTCAAATTAAAAGTCGGACATTCAAAGTAAAATTCAGACATACAAATTCAAGTTGGACTTTCAAATTCAAATTCAAATTCAAGTCGGACATTCAAATTCTAAGTTAGACATGAAAAACAATCAATTCAGCGCATGATTTGGATTTCGGTCGTAGTTTTTATATCAGATTTGGATTCGGTAGTAGTTTGTATATCAGATTTGGATTTCGGTAGTAGTTTGTATATCAGATTTGGTCTGCATTCGGAGAATTCTGTGAGAATTGTCGTACATTTTGCCTGAGAAAGTAGAGGTACAAAGTACAACCTACGACAGTCAATTCAAATCATCTGCTAAGTTGCTGCTTGCTGACTTTGACAGTAACCTCCAAAACATTAGTTAAAGCCATTCAGCAGTTCATGTTGTTTTTGTTTTCAAAACACTTTGTAGTTCCTCGAATCTCAAAATTGAGAATTTTGCCTGAGCATTCTGACAGTTTGGCCAGTTGAGGTAGGAGACTGCTCCCCACCCGTGTACGACGGGCTCCCTTAACACCACGCCCCACCAGGCGTTATCATTATCATAACCTTCGAAAATATTACCAGGTAAATGTAAACACGAGCTAATCACTTTTCTTTTTTCTTTTTTCACCTTCCTCCACTACTCATCACCACCACCTACCACTGCTACCACCACCTACTACTGCTACCACCCCCTTCCTCAACTACTCATCACCACCACCTACTACTGCTACCACCACCTTCCTCAACTACTCATCACCACCACCTACCACTGCTACCACCACCTACTACTGCTACCACCACCTTCCTCATCTACTCATCACCACCACCTACCACTGCCACCACCACCTACTACTGCTACACCCACCTTCCTCAACTACCTCACCCATCTCAACACAAACCTACCAGTGGACCAACAACCGACGACTGCGACCACCACAGTCTCCGCCACGGAATAAACACGTCATTCCTCATCTCTGATCACCTGCATTTCTACCTCTTCTGCAGGTCATGCGTTTTAAGCCAAAGCACAACTACACCACCTTCCTCCACATACCACCATATCAACTAATCCTCAAACCAACTACCACTGCTACCCCACCTGATTACTGATACCACCACATCATCACCTCCACCATCATAACACCCATCACACATGCTACTGCTACCACGACATTCCTTCACCTTCCTCAACCACTCACCATTCATCACCTCATTCCCCTGCCCTCACTCTGCCACAGCAGGTCAGGCGTCTTCAAGCAAGGCACTTACTGCCACCACCTTCCTCCACCTCACTCCACTTTCATCAACCACTCATCACCACAGCCTCGCCAAAAGAACACCCACAATTCATCAACAAATGAAGAACACCAAACGACTAAAAGAAAGACACACGTTCAGAAAAACAACTGACCGGAAAAAAAGAAAAAGCACTCACAAATTCAGTAAACACAAATAAGAAAAATTAAAAAGCAAGACACCTTCATCAACTACTTATACAAAAGTAGACACAGAGCTACCACAAACGTACAACCACATGTACGAAAACAAAATCAACACCTAAAACTAACGAAAAAATTCATCAAACACTAATAAACACCGTCAAATAATAACACCTTTAATCAACAACTAATCACCCAATAAACATCACTACACCTTTAATCAACCACGAACAAACCACCTCCACCTCACTCCACCTTCATCAACCACTCATCACCACCTCCACCTCACTCCACCTTCATCAACCACTCATCACCACCTCCACCTCACTCCACCTCATCAAAACACCTCATCACCCCTCACCTCCACTCCACCTTCCTCAATACTCATCACCACCTTTATACAGAGCTACCAACACCTTCCCCACCTTCCTAAACCAATCTTCACCACCTCCACCTCACTCCACCTTCATCAACTACTCATCACCACCTTATACCAGAGCTACCACCACCTTCCACCACCTTCCTCAACCACTCATCACCACCTCCACCTCACTCCACCTTCATTTACTACTCATCACCGCCTTATACAGAGCTTACACACCACCTTCCACCACCTTCCTCAACCACTCATCACCACCTCCACCTCACTCCACCTTCATCTACTACTCATCACCACCTTATACCAGAGCTACCACCACCTTCCACCACCTTCCTCAACCACTCATCACCACCTCCACCTCACTCCACCTTCATCAACTACTCATCACCACCTTATACCAGAGCTACCACCACCTTCCACCACCTTCCTCAACCACTCATCACCACATTCTCCTGATCACCTGCCTCTCCCTCTGCTGCAGGTCAGGCGCCTTCAAGCAAGGCACCAACTACCACCACCTTCCTCCTCCCCACTCCACCTTCCGCAACTGCTCATCACCACCTTCTACCAGAGCGACCACCACCTCCTACTGCTACCACCACCTTCCCCCGCCTTTCTCAACCACTCATCACCTCATTCACCTGATCACTTCCAATCTCCCCCCTGCTGCAGGTCAGGCGTCTGAACCAACGCACCATCTGCCACCACCTTCCTCCATCTCCACCATCATCAACTACTCATCACCACCTCCGCCTCACACCACCTTCATCAACTACTCATGACCACTCTACCAAGCTCCCACAACTATACCTGCTACCACCACATTCCTCCACCTCCAAATCATCAACTACTAAGAACCACCTTCTACAGAGCTACACCCCTCCTACTGATACACCAACTTCCTCCACATACAACATCATCAACTACTCATGACCACCTTCTACCAGAGCTACCACAACCTATACTGCTACCCCCAACCTTCATCAACTCCACCATCATTCAACTACTAATGACCACCTTACCAGAGCTACCAAAACATCTTTCTTCCCCCACTACCTGACCCTCCCCTTTCCCCCTATCTTATCACTCTTCCCCCCCTCTTTTCTTTTATTCCCTCCTTTTACCTCCTCACCATTACTGTTCTCTCCCCTTCTTCTGTTGATCATCTTTTTTCTCCCTTTTTCTCCCTTTCATCCCCCTCACCTCCCCTTCTTCCTCTTCTCTCTATTGTCCCCCCTTCTTTCCCTCCCTCTTGGCCCCTTCCTTTCTTTCCTTCCTTTTCCCCTTTTTTTTCCCCACCCTCTTCCCCTTTTCGCCCTCTCTTTCTCTCTACTTCTAGCCTCCACCCAACTCCCTTTTCTCCCCTTTACCTCACTTCACCCCTGCTGTATTCTTCCCCTTCATCATTCCTTCTCCTCTTCTCTCCTACTGCTACCACTACCTTTCCTCACCTCCACTCATCAACTACTAATGACCACCTTACCAGAGAGGCACCCCCACCTACTCCTGTACCACCACACTTCCTCCCCGTCCACCATCATAACTACTCAGACACCTTCTAACAGAGTACAACACTACTAGCTACCACCCCTTCTCCACCTCCACCATCATCAACTACTCATGACCACCTTCTACCAGAGCTACCACCACCTACTACTGCTACCACCACCTTCCTCCACCTCCACCATCATCAACTACTCATGACCACCTTCTACCAGAGCTACCACCACCTACTACTGCTACCACCACCTTCCTCACTCCACCTCATTCAACTAATAACACACATTCTACCAGAAGCTACCCCCACTACTACTGCTACCACCACACTTCCTCCCACCTCACCATCCTCAACTATCATGACCACCTCTACCAGAGCTCCCACCCTACTACTGCTCCACACATTCTCCATTCCCCCAACCACTCATCACCTCATTCTCCTGATCACCTGCCTTCTCCCTCTTGCTGCAGGTCAGGCGTCATCACCCAAAACACCAGGTTTATGGTTTGAGGAGCCTCTCTCCACCCCATGGCCCCCTAGTAGCCGTTCAACCCCAAGCCCCCCCAGTTGCCTCCCCCACCAAAGCCCCCTTAGTAGCCACTCAGCTCCAAGCCCCCCCAATGGTCTCCCCGACCAAAGCCCCCCATGTAGCCTCTTAAACCTGCCCCTCCCCAGAGGCCTCTCAACCCTAAGCCCCCTTTGTAAAGTTGGTGGTAGCCGTACAGGTGGCAAGATACATTCCGGTAGCAGCACTACACATCTAGGCCTGCAGTTTGGTACTGGCCCCCCTAGCCGTACAGGTGGTCAGGAACAATCCGGTAGCGGTTCTACACATCTAGGCCTGCAGTTTGGTACTGGCCCCCCTAGCCGTACAGGTGGTCAGGAACAATCCGGTAACGGCACTACACATCTAGGCCTGCAGTTTGGTACTGGCCCCCCTAGCCGTACAGGTGGTCAGGAACAATCCGGTAGCGGCACTGCACATCTAGGCCTGCAGTTTGGTACTGGCCCCCCTAGCCGTACGGGTGTTCAGGTACAATCCAGTAGTGGCACTACACATCGAGGCATGCAGTTTGGTACTGGCCCCCCTAGCCGTACGGGTGTTCATGTACAATCCAGTAGTGGCACTACACATCGAGGCATGCAGTTTGGTACTGGCCCCCCTAGCCTGAGCATCCAATTCTCAGATCCCCCTACTGGTAGTGTTGTTGTTGAGGGAGGGGTGTTGAGCAGTCTTGCGACCTCACCCAACTCACAATCTGGTGGAGTGGTAGGTAGTGGTATGTTGGGCGGTGTTGCCTCACCCAACCCACACCATGGTGCTGTGGTAGATGGTGGTATGTTGGGCGGTGTTGCCTCACCCAACCCACACCATAGTGCTGTGGTAGATGGTGGTATGTTGGGCGGTGTTGCGACCTCACCCAACACACACCATGGTGCTGTGGTAGATGGTGGTATGTTGGGTGGTGTTGCGACCTCACCCAACTCACAACATTATGGAGTGGTAGATGGTGGTATGTTGGGCGGTAGAGCCTCACACAACACCCTATCTGGTGGTGTGATGGAGGGAGGTATGTTGGACGGTGGAGCCTCATCAAACACACTATCTGGTGGTCTGATGGAGGGAGGTATGTTGGGCCTTGGCGCCGCACCCAACACACTATCTGGTGGTGAGATACAGGGAAGGATGTTGTCCAGCAGTGCTGCATCACCCAACACACAATCAGGCGGTGAAGTAGATGGCAGCGTGTTAGACTGCGAAGGCTCACCCCCACCCAACTCACAATCATATTTAGGAGATGGCAGCGTATTTGACCGTGGAGGCTCACCCCCACCCAACCCACTTTCCTATGTGGGAGATGGCAGCGTGGTAACCCCCAAAGGCTCACCCCCACCTAACCCACAGCCCTATTTAGGAGATGGCAGTGTGTTAGGCCGCGAAGGCTCACCCCCACCCAACTCGAGTTTATATTTAGGAGATTGCAGCGTGGTAGACTGCGAAGGCTCACCCCCACCCAACTCACACTCATATTTAGAAGATAGCAGTGTGTTAGACCGTGAAGGCGCACCCCCATCCAACTCACAGTCCTACGATGTAGTACATTTCGATGTTAGGCCAGACTGTCTAGCCTTACCCCAGCCCAGCTCGCACTCCTTTGGTGTGGTACAACCCTCTGGGGGGTCGGGCACTGAAGCCTTACCCCCACCCAGCCCACAATCAAATGGCACAGAACGGCCACAAGACCCACCCAGCGCACAATCATTTGGTATGGTGCCTGGTGGACTGTTAGACATTGATGCCTCCCAATCCCCTATGCACTACTATGTGGAGGCATCACCTCCACCCAGCTCATCCCATATGGTGCATGGTGTAGTACTAGGCATTGGAGCCTCCCAATCCCAATCCCCTATGCATTACTCTGTGGGGGCCTCACTCCCACCCAGCTCAAACTCATCCCATATGGTGCATGGTGTAGTACTAGGCATTGGAGCCTCCCAATCCCAAGCCCCTATGAACTACTATGTGGAAGCCTCACCCCTACCTAGCTCACAGGTACCTTACAGCTCACAAGCACCTTATAGCTCACAGCATGGTTCACAGTACGGGCCACAGGATCACGATACATATATAAGGCGCAGTACAGATCACAGTACAGCAGATCACAGTATAGCTCATAGTACAGAAGATCACAGTACAGGGCACAGGGCAGCAAATCACAGTACAGCAGATCACGGTGTAGGGCACCGTACAGCAGATCATAGTATAGGGCACAGTACAGCAGGTCAAAGTGTAGGGCATAGAACAGCAGATCACAGTACAGCTCACAGTACAGCAGGTCAAAGTGTAGGGCATAGAACAGCAGATCACAGTACAGCTCACGGTACAGAAGATCATAGTGTAGGGCACAGTGCAGCATATCACAGTACAAATCACAGAACAGAAGATCATAGTGTAGGGCACAGTACAGCATATCACACTACAAATCACAGTACAGAAGATCTTAGTGTAGGTCACAGTACAGCATATCACAGTACAACTCACAGTACAGAAGATCATAGTGTAGGGCACAGTACAGCAGATCACTGTATAGGCCACAATATATCACACCACAGTCTAGGGAGCAGTACAGCAGATCACAGTTTGCCCCACCCCTCCACCATAAACAACCCCACCTCACCCTCCAACCGTCGATCAGAGCTGCCCCATCTGAAGCTGAAAAGCCCTAGACACAGTAGCCCCGCAAGACAAGCCGCTCTTCATGCATTGCGTGATCAGGCCATGAGTTTGTTGGGAAGGGTCAGCCGCCAGCCCAGTCCCAATCCCTCTCGGGTACCAGCAACAGTAGGGGGTATGCATAACAACGCTGCATCCTACGCCAGTCCCAATCCCTCTCGGGTACCAGCTACAGGTACAGAAAGGGGTACGCATAATAACATTGCATCAACCGTCAGTCCCAACCCCGTTCAGTTACCCGCTACAGAAGGGGGTGCACCTTATAACGATGCATCAACCTACACCACAGGACCCTCTAGGGTACCAGCTACAGAAGGGGTTGCACATAATTACGTCGCATCAAGTGCCAGCCCTGGTCCCACTAGTGTACCAGCTCCAGCTACAGAAGGAGGCACGCATAATTACGTCGCATCAACCTACACCACAGGCCCTTCCATTGTACCAGCTCCAGGTGCGGGATGGGGCACACCTAATCATGCTGCATCAAGTGCCAGCCCTGGTCCCACTAGTGTACCAGCTCCAGCTACAGAAGGAGGCACGCATAATTACGTCGCATCAACCTACACCACAGGTCCCTCCATTGTACCAGCTCCAGGTGCGGGATGGGGCACACCTAATCATGCTGCATCAAGTGCCAGCCCTGGTCCCACTAGTGTACCAGCTCCAGCTACAGAAGGAGGCACGCATAATTACGTCGCATCAACCTACACCACAGGCCCTTCCATTGTACCAGCTCCAGGTGCGGGATGGGGCACACCTAATCATGCTGCATCAAGTGCCAGCCCTGGTCCCACTAGTGTACCAGCTCCAGCTACAGAAGGAGGCACGCATAATTACGTTGCATCAACCTACACCACAGGCCCTTCCATTGTACCAGCTCCAGCCGCGGGATGGGGTACAGATCATTCTGCTGTACCAACTGCCGGCCCTGGTTCCTCTCGGGTATCAGCTCCAGGTGTGGGATGGGGCACAGATAATTCGTTTGCATCAACCTACACCGCAGGTCCCTCCATTGTACCAGCTCCAGCTGCAGGATGGGGTACAGATCATTCTGCTGCACCAACTGTCGGCCCTGGTTCCTCTCGGGTATCAGCTCCAGGTTTGGGATGGGGCACAGATTTTGCGCTTGCATCAACCTACACCAAGGGTCCCTCCATTGTACCAGCTGCAGCTGCGGGATGGGGTACAGATCATTCTGCTGCACCAACTGTCGGCCCTGGTTCCTCTCGGGTATCAGCTCCAGGTGTAAAAGGGTCCATGCTCCAGGGTCCCTCCATTGTACCAGCTGCAGCTGCGGGATGGGGCACAGATTTTGCGTTCACATTACCCTCCAGCCCTTACCTCTGTGGCACACATGCTACCCATGCATACTTTGCATCAACATCCAGCCCTGGTCCGTCTCGTGTGCCACCTCCAGCTCCGGGATGGGACACAGATTTTGCGTTCACATTACCCTCCAGCCCTGATCCCTATAGTACACAAGTTACACATACAGAAAGGGGCACAGATGTTGCCTTCGCATCAACCTCCAGCCCTCTCCCCTCTGGTGCACAAGGTACCCATGCAGAAGGGGGCACAGATGTTGCGTTCACATTGCCCTACAGCCCTGATCCCTCTGGTTCACAAGGTGCACATGCAGAAGGGATCACAGATGTTGGGTTCTCATTATCCTCCAGCCCTGACCCCTCTTGTACAAAAGGTACATCTGCAGAGGGGGGCACAGATGTTGCCTTCGCATCAACCTCCAGCCCTCTCCCCTCTGGTGCACAAGGTGCACATGCAGAAGGGATCACAGATGTTGCGTTCACATTACCCTACAGCCCTGACCCCTCTTGTACAAAAGGTACATCTGCAGAGGGGGGCACAGATGTTGCCTTCGCATCAACCTCCAGCCCTTATCCCTCTGGTGCACAAGGTGCGCATGCAGAGGGGATCACAGATGTTGCGTTCACATTACCCTACAGCCCTATCCCCTCTGGTGCACAAGGTGCACATGCTGAGGGGGGCACAGATGTTGCCTTCGCATCAACCTCCAGCCCTTATCCCTCTGGTGCACAAGGTGCGCATGCAGAGGGGATCACAGATGTTGCGTTCACATTACCCTACAGCCCTATCCCCTCTGGTGCACAAGGTGCACATGCTGAGGGGGGCACAGATGTTGCCTTCGCATCAAACCACAGCCACGTGATTGGTTATGGAGAGGAGGCACTAGATATTGGCCATGTGGGCGCCGTTGGGCGGGAGGTGGTGGGTAGCTATGGAGATGGGGTACTTGATTTAAGCTCTCTGCCTGCCACTGGACAAGAAATGGTGGGTAGCTATGGAGAGGGGATGCTGTATGTAGGCTCTCTGCCTGCCACTGGACAGGTTGTGGTGGATGGCTCTGAATATGGGGTGCTGGATTTAGGCCCTGTGGGCGCCATTGGGCAGGAGGTTGTGGGCGGGTCTGAAGATGGGGTGCTGGATTTAGGCTATGTGTCTGCCACTGTGCATGAAATGGTGGGTGGCTATGTAGAGGGGGCACTGGATATTGGCCCTGTGGGCGCCACTGCACAGGAGGTGGTGGATTATTCTGAAGATGGGGTGCTACATTTAGGCTATTTGTCTGCCACTAGACAAGAAATGGTGGGTAGCTATGTAGAGGGGGCACTGGATATTGGCGAGGTGGGCGCCATTGGGCAGGTAGTGGTGGGCGGGTCTGAAGATGAGGCACTAGATATTGGCCCTGTGGTCGCCCCTGCACAGGAGGTGGTGGGTGGCTCTGAAGACGGAGCACTGGATTTAAGCTCCATACGGAACCTGCCAGGTGTTCTTAATCTTTTCAAGTTACTCGCCTCAGGACACGAGGATGTGAATATGGCATCCATAGCACAGGAGGCCCTGCTGGAGGTACTTGGGCAGCAACAGCGTCAACAACAACGACAGCAGCAGCAGCAGTTAGCTGCAAGTGAAGAACACCCTGGTGATGAGTCTCAGGAGGTATTGGTGGAGATACGTAGGCAGCAGCAACGACAGCAGCAGCAGGTGGGCGCAACTCAAGAATACCCTGCCGATGAGTCCCAGGAGGTCTTTGTGGATATACGTAGGCAGCAACAACAGCAGCAGCAGGAGCAGCAGCAGTTACCCGCGACTGAAAAACACCCTGGTGATGAGTCTCAGGAGGCCTTGGTGGAGATACTTAGACACCGGCAGCAGCAACAGCAGTTTGTCGCAACTCAAGAATACCCTGCCGATGAGTCCCAGGAGGTCTTGGTGGAGATACGTAGGCAGCAACAACAACAACAGCAGCAGATGGGCGCAGCGAAAGCTCACCCCCGTGATGAATCCACGTATGTTGGTGATGAAGTCTTGCGTGCTGGTCTACCCACATTCGACACAACTGAGCCAACCCTTGACATTGCAGCTACTAAGACCCCGCCTGACTTGACTGCTAATCCTCTATACGTCTCAGACCAGATCTCACATCAGATCGCCGGTCACATCGTAGATCTGATCTCAGATCGCCACGGTGAAATCAGCTTGGTGGCTAGCGCGAAAGGTTCCGCGCCTCGGCTCTCTCATGCCAGTGCCAGGCTGTTGCATGCCAGCCTGGCAGCACTCAGAACTTCTATGGATGCCATGCCTCGTGCATACCTAGATTTGTGGTTGGAACAGAGCAAGCTCCACCAGCTCTAAGGTCTATGTTTTGGGCATAAAAAGTCACGATAACGCCTGGTTGGGCGTGGCAGTAAGGGAGCCCCCGTCTTACTGTGGTAGGGAACGGGCTGCTACTTCACTTGGACAAAGCTATCATGGCGGTTGACAGCGACCGCGAAAACTAAAGCGCATCCGTAGGAATTCGAACCCGGGACCTTTGTTCAAGGAGCTTAACCATTGAGCCATTCGTCGAAACGGGTTGTTGGGGCATATGATACTGAGTGGCATGCTGTTCCATCATGCATGCACGCCTGGCCGAACTCAGAACCCTCCTATCCAGCCAAAACTTGAACTTGGTTACATAGCTCCAGCCAGCAGTTTGGCTGCTCAAGGGTTACATAGCTCGTCGTCTTCGGCAGTAAAAACAAATAACAGTAAAAAAAGTAAACGCGAACAAAGTATTTGTGTATTTCATTGTTTCATTTATTACCTATGCTTGTGTATAGCAACCCCAGGAATCTAAAACAAAAAGCGTGGCTACTGGGTAGTACTGGCCAACCATTCATCTTACTGTATGTTCTTTTGCACTTGAACTTGGTTACATAGCTTCAGCCAGCAATTCAGCTGCTCCCCATCTTCGGCAGTAAAAAACGTTGCCAGAAAATGTAAACGCGGACAAATCCTTGTTTGTATTGAATATATTTTCTTGTTATCATTTAATTTATCTTCTTCTTCTTTTGCATTCTTTCTGTGATCCAGTCTTTTGCTAACTCGACTACACGAGGCTGCAGTGCTCATCCATATATTCTGTTATACTCTGGTAGCAGGCTACGCTGGTTCGGTTGGTCTCAGGACTTGAACTTGTTTACATAGCTCTAGCGTCTCAGGGCACATGCTACGACCTAAATTAGTTGCGTCTGAGGACCGAGGCTGTACAAGTGGTTGCGTTTCAGGATGCAGACCTGGGGGTCCTCACGATCTGCCAGCCTGGCAGGTGCCTCGACTTGGATCTAGAGGATCACGCCTCCATATTTACTCGTTGTCGGAAATAAGCGCGTGGGGAGCAAGGGGGCTGCGACTTCGTTCGAAAAACAAGTATGAATTGAAGCAGCATCGGAAAAGGTTGCTAGTAACTGGCATCGGAAATTCAAAAGCCTGCCACTGATTTTTCTGCCAGGTTCGGTCCCAGGGGTCGGTCAGAAACACGCTCTAAGCACACGCCAGGCCAACTCTGGCCTACTATTCAGAATTCACGCCCTGAACCTGAACACGAAAATTAGTTCAGCATGAATTTCAGTTCAGTTCTCCGTTCCTTAAGCCACATTTGCACTCTCTCGCGTGCGCTTTTTACTGTTCTTTCAACAGTCGTCCCAGAGTCTCTCCAAGCGCCTGGTCTTTCACTCTCGCTATGGTAAGAACATCACCTCTGGTTGAGAGCAAACAACCTTCTGTATCTGCCAGGGAGCGCAGCTGATAGATCGAAGAGCTAGCCGCTGCTCGGTATTATCTCCCAAACTCGAGCATCAAGTGAAGCGCAAGCTTAAGCACGAGCTAGAATTGAAGTCAAAAGCTCAAACGCAAGTTCAAACACAAACTCAAACTGCGACCTGCAAAGTTGCGAACACCGCTCGTTCGTGGTGAACTTATAAATTCAGGTCGAAGTTTCACCAGAGTTCACATAGCTGGCGTTTATAATTCGGAAAGGGGGGGGCGAACGCGAAATTTAAGTCCTCTGGGTGGTCTCGTCCCTTGATCCCTCGTCCACCCGATTCCCTCGTTCACTCGCACCCCTGTCCCACGACACCTCTTTCTCTCGTTTGTCGTTACCTGCTTCCCCTATCCCTCGTTCTTCGTCCCCTATCCGTCGATCCCTTGATCCCTTGGTCCTCGGTCCCTTGTTCCCTCGTCCGGTCGTTCCTCGGTCCTCGGTGCCTGTCTCTTGATCCCTTGCGTAACAATCTCCTTGCCTCCGTCTCTACAGACCTGGACTGGTGGCTCATCTGTCCTGGTCACAAGGGGTAGTGGACTAGTGGTACAAGTTACGATTGGTACTGGTCTGGCATACCCTGTTGTTCCAATACGTGCTCCACCCTCCTCCCCCAGCATGCCCCATACTGGCCTACACCCCTACCCCTTAATCGCTACCTGCTCCCCCAGCCACTTGGCTCCAATCCACTCCCACTGCCCCACCCTATACCCCACCATATGCCCCCTACGCACCGGCCTACGACTACTCCTACCCTACTCCTGCTACTAATACTAATACTAATACTAATACTAATACTAATAATACTACTACTACCACCACCATCACCACCACCACCACCACCACCACCACCACAACTACTACTACTACCACTACCACTACTACTACTACTACTACTACTACTACTACTACTACTACTACTACTACTACTACTACTACCCCTACCCTACCCCTAGCCCCTACCCCTACCTACCCCTAGTCACTACTCCTACTCCTACCTGCCCCTAGTCACTCCTCCTACTCCTACCCTAGCCGTACTCCTACCCTACCCTACTCCAACTCCAACTCCTACCCTACCCTTGGCCCCTACCCCTACCCCTAGCTACCCCTAGTCACTACTACTACCCTACCCGTAGCCCTACTCCTACCCTACTCCTAATCCTACTCCTACCCTACCCTACTCCTACCCTACTCCTACCCTACGCCTACTCCTACCCTATCCTACCCCTAGCCACTTAAAGCCCCCCCCTTTTTACTTCCCCCCCCAGTCCTCCTACCGCATGCCTCCCATCCACCACCTCCCTCCTACCAGCAGCCTCCATCCACTCCCACCCTCCCCAGTTCTCCTACCTAATGCCTCACATGCCTCCCACCCTCTGTTAAACCCCACCCCACCCCACCCGCCCCACAGGTGTCCCCATGATGGTAATGTGCATGAGTCCAGAACAAACTACTGGTGACCCCTCCCAGTACCTTGCATATCCCCTGGACCTTACCACAATGAGCTGCCAACTGCAATCTCTAGGGCGCGCTAGCCAAGAAGAAAAGGCCACTGCCATGAAGACCAGTGACTTTCATAATGAGGGTGAATCAGCCTCCAAAACCAGCAATGGCGTCCGTCTCCCAGGGCTGCGCAACCCTGACGATGTGTAGGGAGGGTTTACTCACCTCTCCCTGGCCACCCGATCGTCAATCACAGCCAACTGTGATATATTTCCTGTCAATGATGACTCAGACGCTGATCCCTTGCTCATTGTTGGAGTGAGCCGCAGAAGCACTGAGGTAGATTTCACCCCCATGAGTTGTGAGGACAGCACTCTTCCTCAGTATCAATTGCATGACTTGGGCTGCATCGCCTCAGTGGAGCCATCTCTTCATAGCTATGATGATCCCGCCTGGCTACACTGCTTACAAAAGGACGGGTGTAGGCGGAGGCCATCTCCACGCCATTGCCAATTCCATTCAGTGATTCCACAGCCTCCCACCTTTTCGGGCAGTGTCGCCCTGGGCCAGATAGACTGTCCCCTCATCCCTGAATATTCCAGTGCGAAAACAGTACTGCCAGGGCAGAGCAGGCACCTGCGCAAGGCCCATAGAATACTGCCAGCTCCCCTTTCTCTGCTCCCCTATACAACCTCCGTGGCTAAGGGTGGCACCCGTACTGAACGTGTTAACCAGGATGTCCAGCCCTTGCTTATTATTGGGTTACCTCCTGGTGCTCCTGAGATGAACCTCACACCCATTGCTGGGGAGATTGAATCTATACCAACGGTTCAACAGTATGACCATGCCTATGACCCCTCACGTGAGCTATCAGCTATCTATCTTGATCGTGCATACGTGCGCCTATCCGCCATTAAAGTACAAGCGTCATCTCAACCGTACCGCAGATATACTACTTGGTCTGACACTATGCGTCGAAGCAAATGTCTCGTATAGCTCGCAGTGGACTCCCTCGCTGCTCCAGGGCTGATCACCATGGCTCTGTGTCTCCATCAAGTGCAGCAGGATCAGCTTGGTGATGACAAGAGCATTCTTGGCTTTGACCCATTCTCCACAGCAAGGCTGTCGCCGCTTTGCGCCCATGTTAGAAAATGACCTGTGGGGTTGTCCCTATTGCTATGTAACCCTTTGTCGAAGCAACGCTGTCACCGCTGTCGCCCATGTTAGAGTATGACCTGTGGGGTTGTCCTGATTGCTGCGGAAGCCTTTGTCAAAGCAATGCCAGCTGCTGTCGCTGCCCATGACAGAGCATGACCTGTGTGGTTGTCCACATTGCCGCAGAACCCTTTGTCAATGCAACGCTGTCACCGCTTCGCGCAGATGGTAGATTATGACCTGTGGGGTTGTCCCCATTGCTATGGAACCCTTCCTCAAAGCAAAGCTAGCTGCTGTCGCTGCCCATGACAGAGTATGACCTGTGTGGTTGTCCCCTTTGCCACAGAACCCTTTGTCAATGTAACGCCGCCACCGCTGTCGCCCATGGTAGAGTATGACCTGTGCGGTTGTCCCCATTGCTACGGAAGCCTTCGTCAAAGCAAAGCTAGCTGTCGCCCATGTCAGAGCATGACCTGTGTGGTTGTCCCCATTGCTATGAAACACTTTTTCAAAGCAAAGCTGTCACCGCTGTCGCCCACGGCAGAGCATGACCTTTGTGGTTGTCCCCATTGCCACAGAACCCTTCGTCAAGGCAAAGCTAGTTGCTGTCGCTGCCCATGACAGAGCATGACCTGTGTGGTTGTCCCCATTGCCACAGAACCATTCGTCAATGCAACGCCGTCACCGCTTCGCGCCCGTGTTAGAGCATGACCTGTGGGGTTGTCCCCATTGCTATGGAACACTTTTTCAAAGCAAAGCTGTCACCGCTGTCGTCCATGTTAGAGTATGACCTGTGTGGTTGTCCCCATTGCTACGGAGGCCTTTGTCAAAGCAACGCTGCTGCTGCCCACGGCAGAGCATGACCTGTGGGGTTGTCCCCATTGCTATGGAACACTTTTTAAAAGCAAAGCTGTCGCCTGTGGTAGACTTTCACTGCAATTTTGGGGGTCTTCGGCACTAGGGTAGGACATACCGGTTGTTACTGCGGTATTGCCAATTTTCACTGCTATTTACCGTCGCCCAAAACTCCCACCGTCGATTTGCCCTCAACTTTCTGTCGAGTCCCTTGCAGTATGCACCGGCCAGTTCTGAGAGAGAGTTGTGGTAAGACCGACAGGAATCCGTTACCTTGATCTGGATCTGCAGTATCTGACTCGGCTGAGTAGCTATGTAGCTTACAGGGTGACTGAAAGGGCCCAGCACCTTCCCTTCCTTTAAGGAAGATGAACTTCATCTCACTTGACATTCCCAGCACCTAAAGTAGTTCACGGCTCCTGGACATCAAGTACTTGAAGTTCACTTGGCGGTATGGTCTAATGACCACCATGACAAAATTGCATGTGTGACCGGGTGATCGGATTAGGATCTCGACCCTTCCTTGGAAGAAGATGAAGTTCATCTCACTTCACCTTCCCAGCACCTTCCCTTCCTTCAAGGAAGATGAAGTTCATCTCACTTCACCTTCCCAGCACCTTCCCTTCCTTCAAGGAAGATGAAGTTCATCTCACTTCACCTTCCCAGCACCTTCCCTTCCTTCAAGGAAGATGAAGTTCATCTCACTTCACCTTCCCTTTCTTCAAGGAAGATGAACTTCATATCACCCCACCTTGCCAGCACCTTCCCTTCCTTCAAGGAAGATGAACTTCATATCACCCCACCTTGCCAGCACCTTCCCTTCCTTCAAGGAAGATGAAGTTCATCTCACTTCACCTTCCCGGCACCTTCCCTTCCTTCAAGGAAGATGAACTCTATCTCACCCCACCTTCCCAGCATCTTTCCTTCCTTCAAGGAAGATGAAGTTCATCTCACTTCACCTTCCCAGCACCTTCCCCTCCTTCGAGGAAGATGAAGTTCATCTCACTTCACCTTCCCTTCCTTCAAGGAAGATGAACTCTATCTCACCCCACCTTCCCAGCATCATTCCTTCAAGCAAGACGAAGCTCATCTTCCGCTTTATATAACTCCTCCCTTCTTCCTCCCTCTCTTTCTTCATCTTTCTCTTTATATAACTTGAACTAAGCGTTTACAACCAAGGCAATTGCTGTAGGTATTGCTTAGGGCTTAATTCGGCAAGGAAGTTGAAATGGAAGCCTTCACTGACTTGTCGCGTTTGCTTAAGCGACAACTGGTGCCATTCCACCGCAGCAGCCCCTCGCAGCACCTACTCCCCCTCCCCTCCCCCTCGTCCTTGACTGCCTCGTTTCTCGCTGACTCCACTATTTTTCTGTTCAGCTACCAGTCCCAGCTTCTAGGTAGCTCCACGAGACTTCCACTGGTCAAAACCCAAAGATTCCAATAGGATGATATCAGCCTCAAGGTGCACTAGGTTGCTTTAGGCTCGGCTGATTAGCCAGACAGGGGAGCTGCCTAAAAACAGCTGCTCGTAGCCGAAAAGAAAAACAGCGGCTGATTCCCCCTTCTGTTTCCCCGTCCTCGCTCATCGTGTTCTGTTCCGTAAGCCACGGCAACGTGCGTTCTTTTTGTTTCTCTTCGACAATTTCGATCCAGCCTGGCCGGTGTCACTCTTCGCCTAACTTCACGCCCAACACTGCAACTGTTGAACTATACAGGCTGCGAGTGCTGTATAGTTCAACACTGAAACGCCATGCAATATGCAGATATACTAGATCTACCTATGCAGAATTGCCAGCCTGGCCACTTTCACTCTTTGCCCAACTACATGCTCAACACTGCAACGCCATGCACTATGCAGATGTATTAGATCTAGCTATGCAGGATTGCCAGCCACTTCAGCCCCGCAATCCCCTGCATGAGCTACAGACGCAGGAAGTTCACGATGAAATGGCTGGACTTGCTGTTTTGGCTCACAGGGGTAGTGATGTATGCATGTATGGTACAGTCTAGGGGTAGACCAAATAGGCTAAAGGGAGTTGCCCGACCGTGTAGGAAGGGCTTCAAATAAAAGCTATGATGAACTGAACTTAGGAGAATCCCTCTTGAAATCCATATTTTGTTCTCGACCTTTCATCCATTCATCCAATGAACTAGATTTATGAAGACGCATGCATACCAACCAATCACTTTGCACAACGTTCCCGAGCCGCCAGCCCCTTTGAACTTGCATACATGCGTGCGATGGACCAGATCTATGTGCATGTATATATGTACGGTAGGGTCCAGGGGTAGGCCAAATAGGCTAAAGGGATTTTCCCAACCGTGACCGGAAGAGCTAGAAAGAAAAAGCACTGATCAACTGAACCCCAAACAATTGTGTTACCAACGGGGGAGCTCGTGCTACAGTGATAATTTAATTATACAATATTATTAAATCATCGTCCCATATGGGATGATAATTTAATTGCGTCATTCTTATCGTATTTTACATAGAGTGTTTAAGTTATTTCCATCCTTCAAAGGAATCAGGATTCATTATCAGCTACATGCTGGAATCGTTATCATCCAATTCAGCTCAAATTTTCAGTTTCTCAACAATATTGTGGACCCATGCATGAAGTCAACAATTCATTGTACTACAGTGCCGTGCTGGCAGCCCTCTGGTCATTAGTGGTCGCAACCAAAACTGCCAGGTTGCGACACACACACACACAATATCTAGTAGCCCTCTGGCCATCAGTGGGTGTCAGCGTGTACTACTAGGACACGAGCGCATCATTGGCATCTGAATCAGATGCCAATGATGCGCTCATGTCCTAGTAGTACACGCTGACAATAATGCATGTCCCTGGAGGGAGACAGGTTGCAGCACACACACACACACACACACAGTATCTGGCATCCCTGGCCATCAGTGGTCGCAACCAAAACTGCCAGGTTGCTGCACACACACACACACAGTATCTGGCATCCCTGGCCATTAGTGGACGCAACCAAAACTGCCAGGTTGCAGCACACACACACACACACAGTATCTGGCAGCCCTCTGGCCATCAGTGGTCGCAACCAAAACTACCAGGTTGCAGCACACACACACACACAGTATCTGGCATCCCTGGCCATCAGTGGTCGCAACCAAAACTGCCAGGTTGCAGCACACACACACTCACACAGTATCTGGCAGCCCTCTGGCCATCAGTGGTCGCAACCAAAACTGCGAGGTTGCAGCACACACACACACACACAGTATCTGGCAGCCCTCTGGCCATCAGTGGTCGCAACCAAAACTACCAGGTTGCAGCACACACACACACACACAGCATCTGGCAGCCCTCTGGCCATCAGTGGTCGCAACCAAAACTGCCAGGTTGCGGCACACACACACACACACACACACATTGTATCTGGCAGCCCTCTGGCCATCAGTGGGCGCAATCAAACTGCAAGGTTGCGGCACACACACACACAGTATCTGGCACCCCTCTGGCCATCAGTGGTCGCAACCAAAACTGCCAGGTTGCGGCACACACACACACACACACACAGTATCTGGCAGCCCTCTGGCCATTAGTGGGCGCAATCAAAACTGCAAGGTTGCGGCACACACACACACACACACACACACAGTATCTGGCAGCCCTATGGCCATCAGTGGGCGCAACCAAAACTGCAAGGTTGCGGCACACACACTCACAGAGTATCAGGCAGCCCTTTGGCCCCACATCGGCTGAGATTGATGACATTCCTCCCCCAATGAATGACTGTTCTACAGTGTTGTACCATACAGGCTGCAAGTGTCTTCTGGACATCTAGCTACAAGCAGACACATTCCTTGAGGGACCCTCTCCTTGAGGGACTGTAGATGCTGTAGCTTCTTCCAACCTGTATAGCTTGGAATAAGCTAGAGCATCTACAGCAGGTCTTTGTACACCTTAATATAATATGTGTTTATGAGGTAGGCTACGCCTTAAGACATAGACACATCTGGCTTAGTTTGCCCAGATTGGTTTTTTGAATGCTTAGATATTTAGCTTATTTTCTGCTTTTCAGTTTATTAGCTCAGATTCTCAGGTGACTGTCAGACCTTTAGCATCCTTGATCAGATGCAAGTAGGATCCCATGCAACCCAGTGTAAACACTCTTGCAATTTGTTAGCCAACTACTAAGTCCACCTGAATGTTCCCAAACTGATTGCACGTGGCTAGGTGACCCATGAGTACAGCTATATTTGATTTGGGTCCGTAGTTAGGCACCTGGGTTTTCCAGTATAGTGAGATATAGATCAATTGATCAAAGTTGAGTGCAATTTGTGGCTTACTGGCCCAATCAACTGGGCAAGGCAAGTAGCAAATTTATGTCCTATTCCCAAGCTGATTGCATGTAGGTGACCCATGTGTTCAGCTATTTTTGAATTGGGTCCGTTGTTAGGCACATGGGTTTTCTAGTCTAGTGAGACAGTTGATCAAAGTTGACCTTTATGTCTCATATACCGTATACCCATTGCAACACCCAAATTCTGAATGTTGTAAAAAGAATGCCACCAAACTAATAAGTGAGCCGCAGGAGTACAAAGAAAAGTGATGTATCACCCAGGAGGCCTCGAGGAAGTTTTTTCTAGACCATACGCTCGGATATTTTTATTTGCCTCTCTCCTCCCCCCACCCACCCATTATTTAAACCATTCTTCAGCTAACAACCAAGGGGTAAAAGCAAGAAATTTAACAGAGAAGAGAGGGGGGGGGGGGGGGGGGGGGGGGGGCAGGTTTTTTTTAAGCTGTGATCGGGAGGAGAAAAAAAAAGATAGGCCACACCATGCCTAAAAAACCTGGCGAGGGCTGACCCCTCCCCCCCCCCCCCCCCCTCTTAATTATAAATGACCCCTTTTTGAAAAACTTAGATATGGATTCTGGGGGTTTACAGTATGGCGCACATAATGGCATCCTAGGAATTCCCACATGGGGATTGCGTGATAGTCCAAAAACAGTTATGCTCCTCCTCTGGGTTGCCCAAGTACCGTAGGAGTTCTCATTATTTAAAACAAAACAGTAGCAGGAATGTTTTCTCAGCATGGTTCAGCTACACTTCCCCTGGGGTCCCACCCAACTCAGCCCCAATGTTAAGTGGGCCATGGCCGGAGGCCATCCCAGGTTTCGTCCCAATCAGGCGAATGATGGCGGTGTGTGTGTGTGTGTGTGAGTGTGTGTGGTGGTGGTGGTGGTGGTGTGTGTGTGTGTGTGTGGGGGGGGGGGGGGGCTGGGAACATACCCCCCAACCCACACCCCACACCCATTCACCCACCAATACTCACCCATATTACCTACCCATTCATCCACCTACCATATTATCAAGCCATACCCAGTCATTCACCTACTCATACTCAGGGCTAGGCTGTTTTTTTGGGGGGGGGGGGGGGGGGGGGGGTAAATACTTATTGCACGAGGTCCAAAGTGATGCCAATAGACTACCCATATTACCTACCCATATTATCAACACATACCCAGCCATTCACTCACTCATACTCTGGGCTGGGCTGGGGTTTAGGGGGGGGGGGGGGGGGGGGGCGGGGATACTTATTGCACGAGGTCCATAGTGGTGTCAATAGACTACCCTAAAAAAAAAACATCCCAATGCCTACTTATGGGTGGTCTCAGAACGTCATTTGGGGGTCTGAGTAAAATGTTAGCAAAAAACAAAATGAGGGCTGGGTGGCTGACTGCAGTTCTGGTCAGCTGATTGTGCCAGCATTGTTTATCTCGCCAGTGTAAGGATTAAAGCTCGCAGACCGGGAGGCGATTCCATTAATGACATTTGAATTTTGAACTTGAATTCCCAGGGATTTTGAAACCTGCAATTTTTGCTCATTCTGGATTCTGGTCAATTGGCTCCGGAATCAATATTGAGATGAAAGAGGGGGGGGGGGGGGGGGGGGGGGGGGGGGGTTGTAATGATAACGCCCAGTGGGGCGTGGCAGTAAGGAAGCCCGTCTTGCGGCGGTAGGGAACATGCTGCTACTTAACCTGGACAAAGCTACCATGGCGCTTGACAGCGACCGCGAACACTAAAGCGCACCCCTGGGGATTCGAGCCCTGCACCTCATCTTTCAAGAAGCTCTGCCATTTTATTTTGAAGTTGTGCACACTGCAGAGTTGTGAGACGATTTTCACCCCGGGACTCTAGGAGGTGGATCTCTCTACCCAAATAAACCAACGACACCGAGGATATCGTTTGAATGGCGTTGCCGCTCCGGCAACAGAGTAGGCGCCATTGAGCCATTCGACGAAATTCTGCTGCTGGCTCAAACATCTCTCGCTGGAGGAGTCTACGGCATAGCTTTTCTTTTCAGCTACCCGCCCGCAGCAGCTTCCAGGCAGTTCCCTGAGCCAGCCACTGGTTAAGCACCAAGATTTCAGCTGTTTTGGACAGCTCATTGTGTCAGCTTCAAGATGCACGAGGCTACCTTAGCTTTGGCTGCTTCTAGCTGCTGACGGTAGCTGAAAATAAAATATATGGTCTTCGTTGCTGAGGCGGCAGAACCTGGAGTCCTCTCACTGTTTTATTTTTGGCTACGACTACGAGCAGCAGCTTCTGTCGTTTTCGGAGTCTGGAACGGGACAGAGTGCAATAAGCGCTTTACAAGATAAGCACCAATCGTCACGTAGGAGATTGATGAGGGAGGTGCGACAGTACATCAGGGTACTGTCGTGACAGTGCGCGTGCCCTAGCTGGCAGCGGCAGTACAGGGAGCACGCCAGGGGCAAGAACCCACGTCCCCTAAGTCACTCTAGAGAAGGCATGAAAGCCGGACAATAACAGCTTCTAGGCAGCTCCCCTGGCTGGCTAATCAGCCAAAACCAAAGCAACCTAGTGCATCATGAAGCTGACGTCTATTTTCGTGCTCTTCGACCTATATTTCAAGGGGAAATTAGGGAACGTTCGGGTCTTGCGGAAAGCTTTCCCTATTTAGGGGTCGTTAGGGACTAGTCTCCATTCTCCTAGTGAGATCTCGTAACTGTATACATACCTTTTACACACCTGGTTGCCAGTTGCCAGCCACATCGGTAAAAGCTCTGCACCGAAGGACTACCAGACTAGTAACAGAGCCACGAGTCCTCTCTGTCATTTATAGACCTCGTTACAGACCTTTTACAGAGGGAACTCTGTAAATGGTCTGTAACGAGTTCGGCCAAAGTCTGTCAATGGCCCGAATATTGATAGTGATAATCAGCTGCCAAGCGCTGCTGAATCTTTGAGGCTGAAACCAGTGGCTGGCTCATGGAGCTGCCTAGAAGCTGCTGCTAGAAGCCGAAAATAAAAACACTAAAACAGTGAGTTCTGGACATGTGGCTCGACCTGGACAAGTCTTAAAGCTGCCTAGATTAGATAGTTGTTACAGTCCAGGGGTAGACCAAATAGGCTGAAGGGACTGGCCCAACCTTAGTCGGTCAATTGGGTAAATAAGTGTATTAGATTATAATGTACAAGACTAGTAGCGCCCCTGACTAGTAGTGTCACTAGAAAGTGAATTCAGAGGGTATCACGCGTTACGCGTCTAGGTTGACGCACTGTCTCGGAAATGCTGCCCAGGCATTTGTTTTTGTCTCGGCACGTATTGGCGCAGTACACGCTCCTCCAGGACGCTCCCCCCGCTGCCTGGGAGGCGTCCGTTGGCTAACGGTGCTCTCACGCCCATAGCTAGCAGCCAGCTGTCTCAGCTCCAGGCCAAATCCCAACTGAATTCAAACCGAGTCGGAACCAACGGTTATCGGTGAGCCCGGACCAACCTGGCTCCACCTTCTGCCCACTTTCTGCCCATCTTGCCTAGAAAGTTAGCTGCACCCCTGTGGAGCCGGTTAGAACCTTCGTTGGGCGTAGCAAGCTTTCAGGTGAGCGAGCCCTAGGATAAATACGCAAGCAAGAGTAGAGAGTTCATTTCACTTGTCAAAATATTCCCTACGAGATCCCCCCCAAATTCACTTGTTGCGAGGAACTTGTTTCCGTTCAGTTTCGACCCAGATTCAGTTTTGCCTCGTCTATCTCCATCTTTTGACCGCAAATCTCGAGCCTGCTAGCTAGCTTCACGCCGAAGAGTGCAAGTCGTCAATCGTTGGAGCTATCCAAGTGCAATGCTTCGAAATATCAAATCCGCGCCAGGGTCTCTGAATGCGATGGAGCTCAAGCCCGGGCGAGAGGGGACCGTCGCCATGCCTAGCAATATAAAGGTATCCCGCAATTGAGAGTCGCAATTGTTCAATTGTCTGTAGCCTGCGCATGCACCTGTACCAGTTCGAGCATAGATGTAAGCGCAACGGCGAAGGTTATCCGATGCCCGCATCTCGATCACGAAAATCCAGCCCCAACTTCTTTAACATGGTCAATTCCCGCGCATATCGCAATAAATGTTACGGAAGCCGCGCTAATTGACTTTACGGCAAGCTAGTTCCCTAGTTCAGCGAGCAACCCGGAGACTTGCGGCGAGAAACGCGTTGTAACTGATAGTAACCTTAATAAATAAAAAGAAAAAAACTGCCGGGTGATAATCAGATGAGCACGTGTGCAGGCTACGACCAAATCTGCTGGAATACATGCGGCAATTGATGTGGCAATCACAGCGGGATTGAAAGAATGAAAGATTGGGCGGCAAGGGCAAGCTGGGGTGTTACTGCCTATATATTCCTGCCTGTGAAAGGCGGTTGGGTCCTCCCCGTCGACCGCTGCTTCAAACGCTACCAACCCTACACGACGGTACCCCCTCGAGGGTTGTAGGTTGATAGGTGCTACTAGCCTACTTCTATCCATCATCCATCATAAGTGGACCAGCACAAAGATCTAACTCACATATGTGCCCTTCACTCCCTCGCAGTCCTTCTCGCACACAGCCAGGGAGCGCGCCGTTTGCAGAGCCATCGTCATGGAGGCGGACATGCCCTCACGGCTACTAGACACGCTCCAGCGAATCGAGAGCGAAGTGGTCCTCGAGTCCAGCTTGCACGTCGACAGCTTCCATGCCGTCGAGTGTGAGGCTCAGTTCGGCTTCGCCGGTATGGAACTTCCCCCAACCCAGGGCTTGGCTAGACTGGGGCTTCCCTCAGCTCCTGACCTGTACCAAGGGGGGCATAAGAGCAGCAGAAGCTTGCTCACAATGCTGCAGGGTCAGGATGGACTTCATCGTGAATCCGACAGGTCGCTGGCCGCTTGCCTCACGTCCCCCTCTGAGGCCGAGGAGGCGCATGAGGCATCCGCTCGCCTTACAAGTCTGCTCAGGTGAGAGCGTGCGGTAGGATGCGGCCGCTAGCAACAAGCCCAAGGTGGCTAACTGGCTACACCCACACTCACCCACCTACCCTCAACCTCACCCATCCTCAACCTCACCACACCCACCCTCAACCTCACCTACATAACACAACCGCACTCACCCACACTCACCCACCCGCCAAGCCCAAGGTTCAGTGCAGCAATTAATATGTTGTGCGGCAGGTGCGGATCCGGAGCGCTGCAAGATATTTGGCTACCCCTGCATCTTGGACTGTAACCTACATATTTCCATACATCCACCTCGACAATGTTGTTGTTGTTGTGCAGCACCACCACCACCACCACCTCCAACACTAGCAGTCCACCACCAACAACAACAATGATTGGTCAAGGCTAGCTGGGCAAGTAGTCCTTTCAGCCTATTTCACTATTTGGCTACCCCATGGATTGGACTGTAACCTACATACTTCACACTCCCACCTCGACAATGTTGTTGTGTACAGCAGCAGCAGCAGCAGCACCACCAACAAGAACATTGATTGGTCGAGGCTGTGCAAGTCCCTTTAGCCCACTATTTTTCTTACATCCCCGCCTTGCCGCTTTTGTCGTGCAGGTCCCAAGCCTCTTGCCAACTTCAGACGCGAGAAATGGTGGGATACGTGGAGAGATACAACGAACGGGTTGGCCGCTTGCGACGCCAACGTCGCGCTAATTTTGCTGCCAACATGTTAAGTGCAATAGCCTCTCATGACGAGCCTGACCCCCCCCTTCCCCTATCATTATCTGATCTACCACTCTGGTGGCTCAAGTCCATGAGCTGTAGTTTCGTTGCCGACATGTTAGCTGCACTAGGCTCTAGTGACGTCCATGATCTCCTCTCCCTTTCATGATCTCATGTAACACTCAAGTGGATTAACTCCCTGAGTGAATGGGAGTGCTAGCTGGCTTGGCCCAGCTGCAGGCTGTAGGCTGCCATCTAACTAAGGTGGATCAACTCCCTGAGCGGATGGGAGTGCTAGCTGGCTTGGCCCAGCTGCAGGCTGTAGGCTGCCATCTCACTCAGGCTGATCAACTCTCTGAGTGAATGGGAGTGCTAGCTGGCTTGGCCCAGCTGCAGGCTGTAGGCTGCCATCTCACTCAGGCTGTTCAACTCCCTGCGTGAATGGGAAGTTGACAAGTAGAAAAGCAGGGCCTCTTTGACCCCCCTCCCGCCCCTCCCTCCTCCCTCTCTCCCTCCCTCCCCAGTAATCATCCTGCTCTCATCTCACACTACTAATAGGCAAAGACCCCCCCCCCCCCCCCCCCCCCCTCTAGAAGTTGTATTCATAATCATGCAAAGTGCTTTGTATATCAGGGTACTACCTGCCGCGCGCGCTTAGTAGTACCCTGTTGTATATGACCTGAATGTGGCAGCTTAGAACATAACATATGCAACTCATGCAAAGTGCATTGTATATAATCTGAATATGGCGATCAATCGTAATTAAACCCTGTCACTTAGATGTGGCTGGTCCCAGCTATTCCTTGCACACATCCTTGTACATTTGGCATCCATGCATATGTAGATGTACATTTGGCATCCATGCATATGTAGATGTACATTTGGCATCCATGCATATGTAGATGTACATTTGGCATCCATGCATATGTATAAGTACATTTGGCATCCATGTAGATGTACATGTACATTTGGCATCCATGCAGATGTAGATGTACATTTGGCATCCATGTAGATGTAAATGTACATTTGGCATCCATGCAGATGTAGATGTACATTTGGCATCCATGTAGATGTAGATGCACATTTGGCATCCTTGTAGATCGCTCTTATTCTTTCAAATTTATACCCTCAGTGGGCCCTGTTTAGTGGAAGCCGTTTATACACACAGTGGGCGCTGTATTCATTTGCTTGTATTGGTTAGCGCAGGTGGTGTTCAAGTTACCCCAGGCTTAACCCATACACCACCACCGATTTATTTGTTTCCGTGTATAGCGCATGTAGTGTCTAGGTTACCTCCGGCTTATCCGAACTTGGGAATCTGGCAGGCATTCAGGGAGCCCTTATTTGTTTGCATGTATTGCTTAGCACAGGGTGGTGTTTAGGTTACCTCAGGCTTAACCTGGCTTGGCAATGTGCCATGCATCTAGACAAGCTCGTATTTGTTTCCATGGGTAGCTTAGTGCAAGTGGTGTTGAGGTAACCTCGGAGTTAACCTAGCTTGGGAATCTGGAAGGCATATAGAGGTCCTTGGTTATAGTAACAGACTAATTCGTCGCCACCCGAGTGATTGAGTGAGTGAGTGAGTGATGCTAAACTTCCTTGATAGTTCAGTGCAGGTGGTGTTTAGGTAAGCTTCAGCTTACCGTATGTGTATATAAATAGTTGTACACAGCCTTTAAGTACAGGCTTTAGCATGCCACAGTGCAGTTGACCAAGAGATCAGTGTTTTTCTAATCATGATTAATCAAGCACGCACGATTGCCAATGCTAATTCACGAAATGGCCCGTCGCTTTCTCATGTCTGGGTAGTGTTTATGAGCTGGCCTGGGCATCGTTCGCGAACGATTATTAATGTTGGCTCAGGCATCGCATGTGCACATCTCTGATATATTGATCCTTCCCTTGACTCCTGTAACATAGCTTCACAAGTATCAATTGCCTCCTGTACAGCATTCTTGCCACATGTTGCATGGAGGAGGCCCTACCACCTGGAGCGTGCCACTCACTCTGACATGCAATCCAGAAGACATTTTATTTGTTCCATGTCCAGGTGCTCAATGTCTAGGTCTGGGGTTTATCAGGCACTTCAGAATTTGGCTTTGAGCCATTAGGGTGTAATCCGCCTGAATTAGGGGATGGTTAGAAAAATTAGGGGAACCGTAGAAAAAAATAGGACGCAACTGTATACAAATAGTCGAAGAGTATGTTGCTTCGCATGACGCAACGTGAGGAGGGTCCATTGACCAGAAGGAGGGGTCCGTTACGTTGCCGGACGCAGGCTATACAATTGGTTGCGTCTCAGGCAGCAGAGCTGGGGGTCCTCCTGAAGTACCCCGCCCCGGTAGGCACCTCCCAGAAATTCTTTCTGACAAGTAAAATTCTTACAAATGGGGGTCCACATACATACTTGAAGTCATACACACACGCTCTCTAGCCGAACTACTATTGCATTGTATTGAGCTGTATTGTATTGAGCTGGGCTGTATGGGTCAAACATGAGAGGCAAGCCATGCATGAACCAAGACCAGGACAACTCTTATTGTGAGCACAAATCTAGGCAATCATGGGTACCAAACCAGATCTGTACACTTGAGCAGTCCCAAAGCCAAAGTAATACCTAAAAGCCACCTACTGAATGGTAAAGAACAAGAGCTATCAATGATAAAGAGCACGAGCTATGGTGACTACTGCTAGCTCCGGCTTACGCAGTGGTGTCCTTAACTTCACGTCCTGAGAGTGGCGCATTACTCGGATGTAACAATTTCAAGAACACGAGCTATTGTGCGGGGATACCATGTTATTACCAACCCATGTCCGCGGACGTGTGCAAGGATCCCAAGGTACCACCCATCTTTTGGTCATCTGCACATCACAAGTCGCAAGCCAGAGCTTAACTGCATATGTAGACCTAGACACCAACTTTTTTTCTCTTGAGTGCTTTTTCTTTTTAAACCCTTCCTACACGGTTGGGCAAGTCCCTTTAGCCTTAGACTGTTACATACATACATATAACTGCTCTAAGCAATGAGTGGGTAATAACAATAGCTATTCTGCATAGATGCCACATTTTCACATACGGACATGCAAAGAGACCAAAGTGTTGTTAACAGTGTTTTTATTTTCAGCTACGAGCCGCAGCTTTTAGGCAGCTTCCCTCCCCCTCTATCCAGCCAAATCTACTGCACCTGGACGAAGCCATCATCAGTAATGGTGTTGAGAGCCCAGTGGATGCGTCAGGGAGCTGCCTAGAAGCTGCTGCTCATAGCTGAAAAGAAAAAGACTGAGAGACCAGCTGGGATCATATATATCTTGATCACCTGCACGTCACATGTCACAAGCCAGAGCTTAACTGCCTGTGTACACCTAAACACCAACTGCGCTATGACGTGTGCAAGGATCCCATGGGATCAACCATATCTTGATCACCTGCACGTCACATGTCACAAGCCAGAGCTGAACTACCTGTGTACACCTAAATACCAACTGCGCTATGACGTGTGCAAGGATCCCATGGGATCAACCATATCTTGGTTATCTGCACGTCGCATGACACAAGACAGAGCTTAACTGCCTGTGTAAACCAAACACCAACTGCGCTAAGCAACGAAGGTTAAGGTAAAGAAAAATAGGTATTCTGCATATATGCAACATTTTTACACAAGGTCGTGTTAAACGACCAGCTGGAATCGGCCATATCTTGTCCACCTAAAAGGCCTATGCCACATGCCAGAGCTAATCTTACCACCACCTGCGCTAACGACCAGCTGGGATCGACCATATCTTGATCACCTGAACTGCCTATGCCACATGTATGCTAGAGCTAATCTTACCACCACCTGCGCTAACGACCAGCTGGGATCGACCATATCTTGATCACCTGAACTGCCTATGCCACATGTATGCTAGAGCTAATCTTACCACCACCTGCGCTAACGACCAGCTGGGATCGACCATATCTTGATCACCTGAACGGCCTATGCCACACGTATGCCAGAGATAAGCTAAACACCACCTGCGCTAACGACCAGCTGGGATCAACCATATCTTGACCACCTGAACGGCCTATGCCACATGTATTCCAGAGTTGAATTGGCTGTGTAAACCTATGTCAGACGAACAATCTCCTGGCCACCTGCACGTTGTGTATCACTAGCAAAAGCTGATGTTTTGTTAGCCTGTGTAAGCCTCTGTACAAGTGTAGTAAGCTGGAGCAAACCTGAACACCACCTGGGCTAAGCTATGAATGGAAACAAATTAGAGCTATCTATATACCTGCCGGATTCCCAAACTAGGATAAGCCAGGGCTAATCTCAACACTACCTGCGCTAAGCAACGAATGGAAAAAATATGAGCTATCTATATGCCTGCCAGATTCCAAAAACCGATTACTACCCCGTTTCCCAGGTGTCCTCCCTCCACCTCAACCCCCTACCTGTTGGCCTAAGACCACCCCGCAACCGGCCCCCAAAGAAATACTTATCGTTTATCTACTCTCATGTCTTGTTACGATTCCAAAAATTCCGCGCTGTCAGGTGGACTTCTCCGGGATCCCCCCAAGCCACATCCACTACCGTGGCTAAGCTTACATGGTGAAATAATAGCAAGGTACTATATGTGGCCTGCCACCCGATTCCAATCCTCCATTAAGGGGGTTACTCTAGATTGTCCCTTCTGCCCCTAGGACCATACCCCCTCCGGGATACCTTTACCCCCCAGCGTCACGACGAGTTTCCTCCCTGTGTTTTTTTTTCTTCCCCTCCCTCCTCCTTTTTCCTTTTTTTTCTTCCTCCCCCGTGTCTCCTCTACCTCCCTATGCCCTCTTTTTTGCTCAGATCTCCCACAAATCCCTTTTTTAGCTCTGGACACAACCCCCCCGGCAGAGGTAACCAAAACATATACACCACCGGTGCTAAGCAATTAATGGAAACAAGTAAGGGCTCTCTATATGCCTGCCAGATTCCCAAACTAGGTAAAGGTGGAGGTGACCAAGACACATACACTACCGGTGCTAAGCTATTAATGGAAACAAGTAAGGGCACTCTATATGCCTGCCAGATTACCAAACTAGGCAATCTAGATACCTCCTGCAATACGCCATACATGGGAACAAATACGAGCTTGTCTATATGCCTGCCAGATTCCCAAACTAGGTAAAGGCAGAGGTAACCAAAACACATACACTACCGGAGCTAAGCAATTAATGGAAACAAGTAAGGGCTCTCAATATGCCCGCCAGATTCCCAAACCAGGTGAAGGTGGAGGTGACCAAGACACATACACTACCAGCGCCAAGCAATTAATGGAAATAAATAAGGGCACTCAACATGCCTGCCAGATTCTCAAACTAGGTCACCTTGACACCACCTGTGCTATGCCATATATGGAAACAAATACGAGCTTGTTTATATGCCTGCCATATTAACAAACTAGGTAAAGGCAGTGCTGACCAAGACTCATACACTACCAGCGCTAAGCAATTAATGAAAACCAGTTAGGGCTCTCTATATGCCTGCCAGATTCCCAAACTAGGTGAAGGTGGAGGTGACCATGACACGTACACTACATGCGCTACGCAACACAAGTAAACAAATACAAGCTTATGTAGATACATGGCTCGTTGCCAACCCAGGTGAAGCTGGGGGTAACCCAGACACCACCTGCCCTAAGCAACTAATGGAAACCAATAAGAGCTATCTATATGCATGGCACGTTGCCAACCCAGGTTAAGGCGGGGGTAACCCAGACACCACCTGCGCTAAGCAACGAATGGAAACCAATAAGAGCTATCAATATGCCTGCCAGATTACCAAACTAGGTAAAGGTGGAGGTAACCAAAAAACGTACACTACCTGCGCAACGCAACACAAGGAAACAAATACGAGCTATCTTTATGCATGGCTAGTTGCCAACCCAGGTTAAGCCGGGGGTAACCTACATTCCACCAGCTCTAAGCGATGAATGGAAACAAAGAAGGGCACTCTATATGCCTGCCAGATTCACTAATCAGATAAGCCAGCCAGATAACAATCAACACATACATGCACATACAGGCTCATGTAACAAGCAATACATGCACACAAATACAGGCTCATATAACAAGCAACACATGCATACAAATACAGGCTCATGTAGTCATGTAACAAGCCATAAATGCATACAAATACAGGCTCATAACACAAGCAACACATGCATACATAAGCAATAAATGCAAACACATATAGGCTCATATAACAATCAACACATGCATGCACATACAGGCTCATGTAACAAGCAATACATGCACACAAATACAGGCTCATATAACAAGCAATACATGCATACAAATACAGGCTAATGTAGTCATGTAACAAGCCATAAATGCATACAAATACAGGCTCATAACACAAGCAACACATGCATACATAAGCAATAAATGCATACACATATAGGCTCATAAAACAAGCAACACATGCATACAAATACAGGCTCATATAACAAGCAATGCATGCATACAAATACAGGCTCATATATATGCAATAAATGCATTCAAATACATAGTCATACAACAAGCAATACATGCAAACAAATACGGGCTCATTAAACAAGCAATACACCTGAATACATGCATAAAAATACTAAGTCATTTAATTAGAAACACATGTAAACAAATACAAATGTATACAACATGCAACACATGCAAACAAAATACAGGCTCATTAAACAAGGAAAACATGCATACAAATAGAGGCTCATAAAACAAGCAATAAATGCATACAAATACGGTCATACAATAAGAAATAAATGCATAAGAATACAGGGTCATATAAAAACAATACATGCAAACAAAAACAGGATCATATATATAAACAGTACACATATTGGTACACAAAACAGTTCCCACTGAGGGTATACATGTAAAATAAAAATAGCTATCTACATGGATGCCAAATGTACAAGGACGCGTGCAAGGACCAGCTGGGATCAGCCGCATCTAGGTCACAGGGATTACGATTGATCGCCATATCCAGAACATATCCAATGCGCTTTGCATGAGTTGCATGTATTGTTATATGCATACAACTTCTAGGTGTGTGTGTGTGTGTGTGGGGGGGGGGGGGGGGCAGGGGTCCCTGGAAATGTAGGGGGTCTTATACACCCTTTCCTGCACCCCTGCGTCACTTCTATCACCCAGAGTGCACCCTTTCAAGTGCAGCTGGTACAAGCCAGCTAGCACTACCATTCACTCAGGGAGTTGATCAGCCTGAGTGAGATGGCAGCCTACAGCCTGCCGCTGGGCCAAGCCAGCTAGCACTCCCATCCACTCAGGGAGTTGATCCACTGGAGTGGTAGATGAGATCATAAAAGGGGAAGGGAGGGGATCAGGCTCGTCACCAGAGCCTAGTGCAGCTGGACCAAGCCAGCTAGCATTATCATTCACTCATGGAGCTGATCCACCTGAGTGTTAGGCGAGGTCATGAAAGGGGAAGGGAGGGGACCGGGCTCGTCACCAGAGCCTATTGAAGCTAACACATCGACAATAAAGCTACAGATCATGGTTTTGATCCACCAGAGTGTTACATGATATTATGATGGGGGAAGGGAGGGGATCAGGCTCGTCACCAGAGCCTAGTGCAGCTGGACCAAGCCAGCTAGCACTATCATTCACTCGGGGAGTTGATTCACCAGAGTGGTGGATGAAATCATGATAGGGGTAGGGAGGGGAGCAGGCTCGTCACGAAAGCCTAGTGCAGCCAACACATCGGCAATGGAGCTACAGCTCATGGAGCTGATCCACCTGAGTGTTAGATGATATCATGAAAGGGGAAGGGAGGGGATCAGGCTCGTCACAAGAGCCTAATGCAGCTGGGCCAATCCAGCTAGCACTATCATTCACTCATAGAGCTGATCCACCTGAGTGTTAGATGATATCATGATGGGGGAGGGGAGGGGATCAGGCTCGTCACCAGAGCCTATTGAAGCTAACACATCGACAATAAAGCTACAGATCATGGTTTTGATCTACCTGAGTGTTAGATGATATCATGAAAGGGGAAGGGAGGGGATCAGGCTCGTCATCAGAGCCTAGTGCAGCTGGACCAAGCCAGCTAGCACTATCATTCACTCATGGAGCTGATCCACCTGAGTGTTAGGCGAGGGTCATGAAAGGGGAAGGGAGGGGATCGGGCTCGTCACCAGAGCCTATTGAAGCTAACACATCGACAATAAAGCTACAGATCATGGTTTTGATCCACCAGAGTGTTACATGATATTATGATGGGGGAAGGGAGGGGATCAGGCTCGTCACCAGAGCCTAGTGCAGCTGGACCAAGCCAGCTAGCACTATCATTCACTCGGGGAGTTGATTCACCAGAGTGGTGGATGAAATCATGATAGGGGTAGGGAGGGGAGCAGGCTCGTCACGAAAGCCTAGTGCAGCCAACACATCGGCAATGGAGCTACAGCTCATGGAGCTGATCCACCTGAGTGTTAGATGATATCATGAAAGGGGAAGGGAGGGGATCAGGCTCGTCATCAGAGCCTAGTGCAGCTGGGCCAATCCAGCTAGCACTATCATTCACTCATGGAGCTGATCCACCTGAGTTTTAGATGATATCATGATGGGGGAAGAGAGGGGATCAGGCTCGTCACCAGAGCCTAATGCAGCGAACACGTCAACAATAAAGCTTAGGCGGCGTTGGCGGCGCACACGGCGAACCCACTCGTAGTACCGCTCTTCGTTCCCCATCTTTACTTGTGTCTGAAGTTGGCAAGTGGCTAAGGACCTGCAAGGAAAGAGTTGCAAGGGTTGATGTAAGTATACATGTTCATGTTGTTGTCGTTTTTGCTGCTGGTGGTGGACTGCTAACCTTGGAGGTGGTGGTGGTGGTGGTGATGCTACCACTACAAGTGGCTAGGGACACCTGCAAGGAAAGAGTGGCGAGGGTGGATGTAAGTATGCATGCTTTTTTGTTGTTGTTGTTGGTGGTGGTGGTGGTGGTATTGGACTGCTAGTGTTGGAGGTGGTGCTGCTGCTGCTACCACTACAAGTGGCTAGGGACGGACCTGCAAGGAAAGAGTGGCGAGGGTGGATGTAATTATGCATGTTGTTGTTGTTGTTGTTTTTGTTGTTGGTGGTGGACTGCTAACCTTGGAGGTGGTGGTGGTGGTGGTGCTACCACTGCAAGTGGCTAGGGACGGACCTGCAAGGAAAGAGTGGCGAGGGTGGATGTAAGTATGCATGTTCGTGTTGTTGTTGTTGTTGCTGTTGGTGGTGGACTGCTAACCTTGGAGGTGGTGGTGGTGGTGGTGCTACCACTACAAGTGGCTAGGGACGGACCTGCAAGGAAAGAGTGGCGAGGGTGGATGTAATTATGCATATTGTTGTTGTTTTTGCTGCTGGTGGTGGTGGTGGACTGCTATTATTGGAGGTGGTGCTGCTGCTGCTACCACTACAAGTGGCTAGGGACGGACCTGCAAGCAAAGAGTGGCGAGGGTGGATGTAATTGTGCATGTTATGTTGCTGTTGTTGTTGTATGTTGCAGTCAAGGGGTAGGCCAAATAGGCTAAAGAGACTTGCCCAACCACGATAGGAAGGGCTGCTGCCGAGGCAAGAGGCTAGGGACCTGCTCGACAATAGCGGCGAGGGGGGATGTGAGTATGCATGTTGTTGTTGTTGTTGTTGTTGCTGTTGTATGTATGTATGTTACAGTCCAGGGGTAGGCCCAATAGGCTAAAGAGACTTGCCCAACCATGATAGGAAGGGCTGCTGCCGAGGCAAGAGGCTAGGGACCTGCTCGACAATAGCGGCGAGGGGGGATGTGAGTATGCATGTTGTTGTTGTTGCTGTTGTATGTATGTATGTTACAGTCCAGGGGTAGGCCCAATAGGCTAAAGAGACTTGCCCAACCATGATAGGAAGGGCTGCTGCTGAGGCAAGAGGCTAGGGACCTGCTCGACAATAGCAGCGAGGGGGGATGTAAGTATGCATGTTGTTGTTGTTGTATGTATGTATGTTGCAGTCCAGGGGTAGGCCCAATAGGCTAAAGAGACTTGCCCAACCATGATAGGAAGGGCTGCTGCTGAGGCAAGGGACTAGGGACCTGCTCGACAATAGCGGCGAGGGGGAATGTAAGTATGCATTTTGTTATTGTTGTCGTTGTATGCATGTATGTATGTTACTATCCAGGGGTAGGCCCAATAGGCTAAAGGGACTTGCATGCTGCTGCTGCTAGTGCTGCTAGTTGGAGTGCATGCTAGTTGGAGAGCATGCTAGTTGGAGAGCATGCTAGTTGGAGTGCTGCTAGTTGGAGTGCATGCTGCTGCTGCTACTGCTGCTAGTTGGCAAGAGGCTAGGGACCTGCATGACAATTGTGGCAAGACGGGGATGTCAGTATGCATGTTGTTGTTGTTGTTGTTGTTGTTGTTGTTGTTGTATGCATGTATGTATGTTACTGTCCAGGGGTAGGCCCAATAGGCTTAAGGGACTTGCCGAACCGTGACAAGAAGGGCTGCTGCTAGTTGGCAGGAGGCTAGGGACCTGCATGACAATTGTGGCATGACGGGGATGTCAGACAAATACTGGGCTGAAGGGATTTTCCCAGCCTCGACCAATCAATGTTGTTGTTGGTGGTGGTGGACTGCTAGTGTTGGAGGAGGTGGCAGAGCTGCTGCTGCAAGTTGGCAAGAGGTAAGGGACCTGTGAGGAAACAGCGGCAAGGCGGGGATGTCAGATAAATAATGGGCTGAAGGGACTTGCCCAGCCTCGACCAATCAATGTTGGTGGTGGTGATGGATTGCTCGAGTTGGAGGTGGTGGTGCTGCTGCTGCTGCTGAGGCAAGAGGCGAGGGACCTGCGAAGAAACAGTGGCAAGGCGGGGATGTCAGTCAAATAATGGGCTGAAGGGACTTGCCCAGCCTTGACCAATCAATGCTGTTAGTGGTAATGGATTGCTCAAGTTGGAGGTGGTGGTGGTGGTGCTGCTGCTGCTAGGGCAAGAGGCGAGGGACCTGCGAAGAAACAGTAGCAAGGCGGGGATGTCAGTCAAATAATGGGCTGAAGGGACTTGCCCAGCCTTGACCAATCAATGTTGTTGGTGGTGATGGATTGCTCGAGTTGGAGGTGGTGGTGGCGGTGCTGCTGCTGCTGAGGCAAGAGGCGAGGGACCTGCGAAGAAACAGGGGCGAGGCGGGGATGTCAGATAAATAATGGGCTGAGGGGACTTGCCTAGCCTCGACCAATCAATGTTGTTGGTGGTGATGGATTGCTCGAGTTGGAGGTGGTGGTGGTGGTGCTGCTGCTGCTGAGGCAAGAGGCGAGGGACCTGCGAAGAAACAGGGGCGAGGCGGGGATGTCAGATAGATAATGGGCTCGTTTAAAAGCCCGGGTACTGGGCTAGTTCATGGATAAGACCTTCGCGCTAGACAACCTCCTGATCGGAGTTGGTGTTAGCGGTGGACTGTTAGTGTCGGAAGTGTTGGTGGTGGTTGTGATGGTGGTGGACTGTTAGTGTTGGAGTTGGTGTTGGTGGTGGTGATTGTGGTGTTGGTGTTGGTGGTAGGTGAGGTTGAGAGTGGGTGGGTAAGTGTGTGTGGGTGTGGGTGAGTGAGAGTGGGTGAGTGTGGGCGAGTGTGGCCATGTAGGTGAGGTTGAGAGTGGGTGGGTAGGTGTGGGTAGGTGTGGGTGTGCGTGGGTGAGTGTGGGTGAGTGTGGATGAGTGTGGTTAAGTGTGGGTGAGTGAGAGTGGTTGAGTGTGGGTGAGTGGCTGTGTATGTGGGGTTGAGAGTGGGTGTTTGAGTGTGGGTGAGTGAAATGGGGGTGGCCGTGTAGGTAAGGTTGAGAGTGGGTGGGTGGGTGTGGGTGTAGCCACCAGCCACCTTGGGGTACCTGCTAGCGGCCGCATCCTACCACACACACTTGCCTGTATAGACTTGCCAGGATGCCTCATGCGCCTCAAACACACACATTCACAAACATGTCACAAACACACACACACACTACACATGCCACACGCTCTCACCTGTACATACTTGCCAGGCGAGCCTCATGCGCCTCCTCGGCCTCGGAGGGGGACGCGAGACAAGCGGCTAGAGACATGGCGGATTCTTGATCGAGCCCATTCTTTCCCTGCAGCATTGTGAGCAAGCTTCTGCTGCTCTTGCCCCCCCCTTGGTACAGGTCAGGGGCAGAGGGAAGCCCCACTCTAGCCAAGCCCTGGGTTGGGGAAAGTTCCACTCCGGCGAAGCCGAACTGGGCCGCGCACTCTACGGCCTGGAAGCTGGTGACGTGCAAGCTGGACTCGAGTACCACCTCGTTCTCGATTCGCTGGAGCGCGTCTCGTAGCCGGGAGGGCATGTCAACCTCCAGGCCGATGGCTCTGGAAACGGTGCGCCCCCTGGCTGGTTGCGAGAAGGACTGCGAAGGACGGTGGGACATATTTGAGTTAGATCTGTGCCCTGATAATAAATGGTGGATAGAAGCAGCACCGTAACCCTCGAGGGGGTACCCTCGTGTAGGGTTGTTAGCGATTGTAGCAGCGGTTGACGGAGATTCCTGGGGGGAGGACTAAGCACTTGCGGCCAATTTGTTTAGAGAGAGCGGGAATCGGCAAGTCTCTTCGGCGAGAGCAGCATTCTCTTCGGAGCTCAGGGAATGGCGGTTGCCGCTTATACTTTCCACAGCTTCGAGCAAAGACAGGTTACTATAATATCGACAGACACTGGGGCTTCCCTCCGACCCTGGTATGTTCATGTCACCTTCGCACACAGGAATATGGAACACCACAGGGGTCCCTATGTTGCCGTCGAGGCTAGATCGTTCTTCCCCACACTACTTGCCGCATCAATTGCGACACCTGCTCAGGTTACAGCGATTGCCGCATCTATTTTCCGCAGCATCGGTCAAGGACAGGTAGATCTGGTCTGAAACTGGGGCTTCCCTCCGTCATTCCTACCGCCCATTCACAGGCAGGAATATGAATCACCCCAGCTTGCCCCTGTCGCTCAATCTTTCATTTTTTCTATCCCGCTGAGCTTGCCGCATTAATTGCCGCATCTTTTGCAGATCTGGCTGTAGCCTGCACAAGTGCACGTCTGATGATATCCCGGCAGTTCTTTTCTTTCTGACGTCGGTTACTAACAGTTACAACGCGTTTCTCGCAGCAGGTTTCCGGGTTTCTCGCTGAACTTTGAACGCTTGCCGCAGAGTCAAGTTTCGCAGTTTTCGTTACAGTAATATTGATAGGCACGGGAATTGACCACGCTCAGGACGCTGGAGCTAGATTTTCAAAAATCGAGACCGCGGGCAGCGGAAACCCTAGGCTGTTGCGCTTTCTGCTGGAACTGGCGCAGGTGCATGGGGGTGCATGCGCAGGCGACAGACAATTCAACAATTGCGACCCTTAATTGGGGGATACCTGTGTGAGTCTAGACATGGCGACAATCCCTTCTCGCCCGGGCTCAAGCTCCATCGCATGCAGCGACCCTGGTGCGGACTTGATCTTTCGAAGCATTGCTCTTGGATATCTCCAAGAATTGACGACTTGCTCTCTGCGGCGGGAAGCTAGCTAGCAGGCTCGGGAGTTGCGGTCAGAAGATGAAGATAGACAAGGCTGGATGCTTGAATCTGGATCGAAATTGACGGAAACAAGTTGCTCTCTCAAAACAAGTGAATTGGGGGGTGGGGGGTATCTCTAGGGAATGTCTTGGCAAGTGAATGGAACTCTAAACTATTGCTTGCGTGCATATTAATACCCATTACTCTACGGCTCGCTGCTGTATAGCAGCAGTGCGTTGTACCTAGGGCTCGCAGGGCTCGCTTGAAAGCTTGCTACGCCCAACCGAACGTTTCTAACCGGCTCCAGCTAACTTTCTAGGCAGAAGGTGGTGGGCAGAAGGTGGAGCCAGGGGGGAGCCCCCGAGCCAGGGGGGAGGCTCCCGGGGAGGCTAGGCACGGCACGTCTCGAAACCCCTCTATTCGCTCATATCACGTGAACAAGCGGTAGAGAGCGAGTGCACACCATTTCCGAGGGCTTCAAGGCAACCGCTATATCTGAACACGCATTTTTTTCTTCTTTCGAATGTTTGTTCAGAAGTCTACCTCGTCAATTAGGGCCATATATCATTCACTAGCAGTGTAAAAATTTCCCAGGTTTCTCCTAGGTGCCATGGAGGCAAAAAAACTGCATTCGAGGCGTTTTAGGTCTGTAAGGCCTTTTCATTGGGGCCATAGGTCAGTTATATTTCATGTATACGTCAAAAAAACTGTGTAGGACATGTTCAAGGCACCTTTGAGGCCACAAGCCCCATTTTCGATGCCATTTACCCCCCCCCCCCCCCCCCCCCCCCCCCCCGAAATTGGCAGTATATTTGTTTTTCCAATCTGAGTCGAATTCTCGCTCAAACAAAGTTAACACAAAACATAACATGTTACCAGTCTGTTGAAAATGTGAGCGCGTCTGGCCTTGCGAGATATGGGTGTGAGCGTACATTTTCTATTCTCCAATCATTTTTCTTGTACCATAGCACCAAGGGTTTGTGTGTTAAACTATGATATGGGCTTGGTATTCTGCTGGACAATACAGACTGCGAGTGCCATCTGGACATTTAGCTAGATGTCCAGAAGGCACTCGAAGCCTGTATGGTCCAGCAATAACGCATATCCCGAGAGGGGGGGGGGGGGGGGGGACCTGTATGGTCCAGCAAGAACGCATATCCCGAGATGGGGGGGGGGGGGGGGGGGGGGGGGGGGGGGAACTGTATGGTCCAGCATCCTACCACCTAACCTTACACAAGGTATCACCTCCAACCTGCCCACTAGCTGCCACCTTGGCCAACACCCTCTTAAAGTGATTTATGCAACCACCTGGGCTGATAACACTCCCCACCAACTTCCTCATGCAAGTAACAAATTTTGGACCTCAACCCTTATCCAACATAAAACTAAATTCCACATCCTTAAAGCCCGCTGGGGTAGACTGTGGAACCGTAAACTTGCATTCCGCTGGAAACTCCCTTATATTACCAGCACTCACCCACCCACGAACTCCCTATGCCCCATCTGCCACACCTGTGAGGACTGAGCGGGCCACATCCTGGCGGGCTGCATACACCGGACTTTCAAGGGGCTCTATATCAAGAGACATGACGCCGCAGTGCGACTCATCCACAAGGCCATTTGCACCGGAGCCCTGGGATACCGCAGAATGATCATGGACGCTGGCAAGGAAGAGGACCTCCCCAGGGGGGTCCTGGGCAAACGTCTCCCTGACTGGCTACGCCCCTCCACTATTACTGTAGATGACTGGAAGAGAATGAGACCTGACCTCGCCGTCCTACTTGACATAGACTCTCCTACCTGTATGGCTGATAAAGAACTCTGGGTTCATGAGCTTGGATACTGCTCTGATACCAACCATGCTACTAAGTTTATCACTAAACACGCCCAGCATGTTGAATTAGTAAATGGCCTTAGATCGGCTGGATACCTCAGTTAGTGGTGGAGCACGCCGGTCTTCGGGTCTTTTTCGATAACTTCATTTTAATTCAAAAAAACAGTAGGGGTCCTTCCGATAGTCCCTCCGCACGAATTATATCTCGGAGGATGTCCGGTAGATTTTCCCGTGCAATACCGTGGCAGCAGTACCGTGATTTTGCATGGATGATTCGCCTAAGATTCGGGAGCTGACGCGACCATCACTGCGTGTCGGGAGCTGACGCGATTCGCCTAAGATTCGAGAGCTGACGTGTGTCCCGCGAATAGATAAGAAAAAATACGATTAGCCTAACGGTTAATGGATGCGAAGCATCAATCAAAATACGACAAAATACGACAAAATACGATTCATTACACTTTGTTACACCTTTCTACTCTCCCCGACAGGAACCAACTGCAACCGTCTGCCGATTCAGCCGTGAGACGAAGCCGAGGAAGTCAAGAGGAAGTCAGGAGCCGCGAGCCGCGGCAGGACCCGACTGTCTCCAGGTTCCCGTTCAGCCCGCGACTCATCACTGCGTGGCGGGAGCTGCTGCTACTCACTACTTGATGACTTTTGCTAGCCCTTGAGCAATACGACCTACCCCACTAGCTTTGGATAGTATTTTTTCAACTTCTGGATTGAACTGCTGTAACGCGCTTCCTACGCCCCTTATTCCGTCCGCTACCCCTCCCTGTCCCAACAAGTCAGCAATGGAGGCTGCCGCATTGGACACTGGTCCCGCAAATTGTCCCACCTTCCGAGCTACACCTCCACCGAAATCAGCTACCTTCCTAACCACATTCCCGAAAGTGCCTACAGCCTTACCAACGCCAGATTTGAGAGTATTAAAGAATCCCATTAATATACTCTTTGATATTATTTGATGGAAAGTAAAAGCAATTTCTGGTCTATGGATTTCAAAATTGATAAAATAGAATTCATAGGATCAGTATCACTCTCATAATCTATTCTGAGAGTGATGCTCCAGTCGTAGGGAAAAGGTCCTATAGAGTCTTTATGTTCATCTTTAATGCTCAAACTCAGTTCTGACACATGTGAGGCGCTTGTATAGAAAGAAAAGTCGTCTGCTGTGTTCTGATAAATGATGTTGGCAAAACTCTCAACATTCACGGGTAGTCTGATTAATACATCTGATTCTTGCATGTTATTCTGTCTGAAATTATTCACAGCCGAGTTGGTTATCTTTGGGAGCGAATGATGGATTGTTAGGAAACTTTCAAGATTTAAACGCAATGGAAAGGAGCTAATAATGGGAGCACCACCAGGTGTTTCGTGAGGCAGAAACCCAAACAAATAACTACTTTTATCTTTGAATTCGAATGAATACCCTGGCCCAGGAGGGTTGAATATACAAAGCCCGTTTGTTTCATTATGGGTTAGTGTCCATCCCGTAAGCAACACACCCAATTCTGTCAGCCAAGAATCAAGGGTATAGTTCCCAATTGGAATTCTGATTGATGTCTTGGTACCATTGTTGTGAACAATAAAGTCATTGTTACTAGCTCTAATCGAATAAAAACACCTGTTGATGATGACATCTGCAACTGTGACTTTCGTCCTCCCTCCATAGGGAGGATTTTGCAGGACTCCTGCAGGCAATGATGTTGTGAAATTGTCAGGCGTTCCACTTGTTCGAAACGTGCTTGATATGTACAACAATTGTGTTTTCAAGACAGGTGGAGACATTTTATAATATGGGATATATTATACTGTAACATTTTGTATTGTAACCAAGCCATCTAAAACCTCAGTACCAGAAACAGGTTTAATTTTATTCAGCAAGTCTTTCCTGATAGCTTTCTTGTCCCTATACAACAATGGTTTATTGATATGTACAGAAATAGCTACATCTACCAAGTATTCAGGTAGACCAGGAGACATGTCTAAAATTGCAGCTCTGAAGTTTTTGTATTCATTCGTTTGCTTGTATTCTTGTGTCAAAGAGGCCATTCTTTAACAATCAGTTAGAAAAATAAAATGTCTTATTGCAGGTTCAGAACAATATCAAAGTTTTTCTTGAACCTATTTAGTTTGTCTCCTGTGAAATCTATAACAAGAGAGTCATGCTCATCCTGTGTTGCATGTATATACAGCCTCTCAAACTTCTTCAAGGTGAGAGTAGAGCTGACTTCATCATGAAGATCTACCAATATTTTGGTTGATGCAAACTTGAATGAAACGAACAATGAAGTATTGGTTCTGATGCTCTTGGGTATAGCTTTCAAATTCTGTGAGCAAATCATGATGTTTATACCCAAATGCCTGTTCTTCAAAACCAAGTTTGTCAATACTGATTTACCCACACTTTTGAATGCACTACTACCCACCAGATCATCCAATACAAAATAATTTATTGCACCGTTTGGGTATCTACAAGTAGGCTTTTGGTATGCAGTTCTTTCAAGAAAATCTATCTCATCAAATGTCAATGCATCTATTTTTCCATTGAAAAACTTTGACCAAACTTGCAAATCTTTCTTGTATTCTGCAGTGTTTTGTTTTTCTTGTTTGATGTCTTCTATAACTTCTAAAAGCTTGGAGTCACTGTAATCATTTACAATATCAGAAGGATCAATCTTCAGACAATTGAATACTGGATTTGCATCATGCGTGGGGCTAAAAACAATAACTCTCATAGCTTGGTTTTTATCAAAACCCGCAAGCTCATATTGTTTCAATAATTGGCAAACAGAATATGTTTTACCAGTCCCTCGGCTCCCAATGAAAAGGGCTACAAAATAGTTGCGTGGCAGGGACGTGTTTAAACATTGTGGGTAGGTGTTTGGCTTATAAACGAGTTTTTTATGAATAAAATTACTGACTGCGTTTTCTGTGATATTCATCTATTTTTACAGGACATAATATTTTACTAAAAAGGGCATTGTGACCCAGGGAAGAGTGATTGATAAGCCAGTCGTTTCCCATCATTCATTATTTTCTGTCTAAACAGTTCAACAGTTTCCTCCTGGCTTATTTTTGGAACTTTTGTAACGTTCAAGCGTTTTTTTAATTTGTCTTGACATCTGTTTTTCACTTCAACTTCTTCTGATTCTGGCTGGGAATCATCTGTTATCACCTGTTCGTCTTCGTCAGAGTCATCATCACTAACAACAATAGTTGTCTTCAGTTTCTTATTGAATGCCTTCTTACGAAGTTTCATCTCAGTAGCCTTTTCTTGTTGCTTTACTTGTTTCTCCTGTTTCTGGAGCTGTTTCTCTTGTCTACTGATTTCTCCTAATTCTTTTCTCTTGGCCCAAGCTTTTTCCCGTGCTCTTGCTAGTACCTCTTTCTGCTTCTGAGACATGACCCTCTTTGCTTTGGGTTGAATCACTTCCACATCCTCCAAATTGTTACTGAGTTGTTCAATATCCTCCATATATAATTTCAAGTTAGAAAATAATAGAAAAATTACTGGAATTTACAAATGATCACTGGAATTTTGGAACCACAGGAGATGTCCTCAGGATGTGTATGGCTTTGGGCTTGTTGGGTAAAGGACGACCCCACAGCAACTCAGTCTCATGTAACGGTTGTCGGATCATTCTCCTACCTACATAGTTTGTAGCTGGTTGGGCATATTGAATGGCTCTATTAGGCCATGTTTCTAGACAGAGAGGTAGCAAATATTTATCCATTTTATATATTACCTTGTGAAAAAGTATTTCGAGCCGTTTTCACCAGTATCTATCTCCAAAAGAGAGTTGTACTTGACGAATAAAAGTGAATAGTTCCTCGTGTTGATATTACCAGTGCTGTGAAATGTGATGTTATAGGGTATGTCTTCATCCATTACATCTATTGGTAGACCCAGGGCCCACTGACGAGTTGCTATAGTACTTGCACTTCGTATTAATAGGGTACCATCCTTTGTCAATGTAGTCATGTGTTCCATTGATCTGTTGTCATTGTCAAAAATCATGTCCAAGTATTCATTTGCCCTGAAATAGTTTATTGGGTGGTCTGCAACAGGTGTATTGTTGACACTAATACCAACATAAACTGGAGCATCATTTGTTATAATACTTGGAATGCCCTGTGAAAAATAGTAGCTTGTCCCGTTATAGTCTTGGGTTGAAGTCTTGGAGTGAAAATCTTCTGTCATGAACGTTGCAATAGCATACTCAATATCCCTGGAAGCAATGTATATATTAGTTTGTTGGTTTTCGTTTTCATTGAGTTGAAACATGGATGAGAAGTTGTCAAATTCAACACGTTCTGTGACATTGTCTTGAATTTCACTTCGAACAATAAGGTGTAGATCGGAAATCTCATAGCTTGTTGAATCATTGTCTCTCAACAATACTGCAGCATCTGCCCAAACAATACAGATTCGAACCCTGCCTTTGATTACACAGTCCTTGGTACCTAAGATACCATGGAAACGGTCAATAACATATGGCTCATCATCTGACATGGAAATTAAATCCACAGCCTGAGCATTACCCAACATATTGGAGGAAGTCGCAGGGGTGTTATGAACAGCCATTAGTCTTGTGAGGTGATGATAATTGTTGATGGACTGGACCTCAACGTCATCAAACGAAATTGATAATGAACTGATTAAGCAATCTATTCCCCTGGGTGCAACACCATCCGAATTAAAAGTGAACAAAGCTTGACACTGGATAAATCCCAAATGCCATCAGTCATTTCAAACACGGTCTGTGTTTGGGGGAAACCTGTTTTTGTTCCTATTGGCTCAATTCTATGGATTTTAGTAATGTTTTGAGGAAGTGCACTCATTTATATTATTGTTACATTTATAATTATTTGTATTTATAGAACTAATTCGAGCATCCTCCCCGCTCCCACACGGATCATGCTACTACACTCAATAAACACCATTGCAGTCAAGTTGGCTGAGCCTGCTGCTCCACTAACGGCTTGAGACTCGAATGCTCCAATCGAACTGTTCCCTCTTGTGTCAATGCCCGACATGAACTCATCATCATTGTGGCAGAACTTGCATGAGAGAACAAAGAATTTATCACGCCAGCTTGCAAATGAATCACAAAGGGGACTTGACCCTCCTAGGGTGTCCTGCAATTGGTTGTAAGAACTTTGTGTTAACGAAAAACACTGTCCAACATTGGCCCTAAAATCTGGATAATAAGTCCCATTGATAGTGAACTGAGCACTTTCCATCCCAGTCGCTTTCCTGACGAACGTGTTACAGTTTTTGGTCACTGCATCCAATGCTCCAGTAGGTGATTGATCTACAAACATTCCCCAAGCTCGATTAACCGACTGGGACGACACACTAAATTTGGTGGACTGGCTATAACTTGATGCAGCTGATGAAAATGAAAAATAGTTCTTGAACATGATTTCATACACACCTCCATTTTGCAGAAAGGCATTGTGTGCGGCATCAAAGAGCCCATCATCTATTGAGATAGTATCAACACTGAATGAAATGTCTGATAGAATAAATTGTCCTCCCCCAATTAGACAATTGGATCCATCTAGCTGTATCCTAAGGCGAACCTGCCCTAGGAGTTTGGTATCCAATATGCTGGGCTGAAAGCTATTGAGAGTCAACCAATTACAAATGCAATAATCTTTTGGAATACCGATGGGAATAGCTGAACCATCACCTCCCGATTGGACAATCTTACGTCTGTTGTGGCAATCTGCACCAAAGGATGTATCAGCAATAATATTAAAAAGCTGATTATAATTGGAGAACCCTCCTATCACTTGCCCATTCACTTCCAAGTCGCACCTTTGTATGATTGATTCAATGTTCCTTGGCATGCCCCCAGTATCTGTGATTGCTTTGAAACTCATTATCAGGCTATCAATATCTATCAAAGTGTTGGAAGGCATGTCGACTGTAATCACACCATTGTTGGTTGCAGAAGTACTATTAAGGGTGGACAGCCGTTTAGTTGCTCGACTATAGTTAGAGATCCGTTTTGTAATGTACTGGAGGTTTTTTGGGTATGCAGACATGTAGCTTATATACTCTATATTTTGATAATAATCAAAGTTTATTTTTCAGATAATTATAGATATCTATATAATGATTTTTGGTTCTCCGTTTGTCAAGTAGTCTTTGTAATCCAGGCTCATTAGAACGTTCTTGGTATTCGGTTGCAATTGCAAGCACCTCCCTCTAAGATTGGCCACTTGAATCTGGTGATGCGTGCCTGAAGTCAAATCTATCTAGTGACCGCCTCAAATCATACCGTTTTTTAGGTGCTGCATAATTGGCATTAGACGGAGATGGTCGAGAGGAAGGTGGTCTAGGTAAGTGGTCTATATACGTCCTAGTTCCTTGAAACACATTTTGTGGTGCAGTGTTTTGTTGAGTCATGGCAGCCCTCGCAGATCTAGCAAGCTGTTCTACAGCAGATACCCCATTTACAGCCTGAGCTATCATATTTTGATGGGGTTGTTTTGGGATCTCTATTACATATGCATAAGGGTTGAATCCCATCATTCGAGGGAGTGTCCTATCAGCAGGTAATTTAACATTAATTGTTGTTGCTCTTTGGTTTGTAGTATTCCCTCTTTGTTTGATTGTATTTGTTTTTGTTTTTGTTTTTGTTTTCCCCACATTTTTCTTGACCTCATGGTTTAAATTATGTTATAAATTAATGTACAACACCTCTCAGTATATATTTGCTCAGCCCAGAGACACCAAAAAGATCACCGACAGTTTTTCAGGAGACTATAACGCACTTATAAACAAGCCCCCCCTTATTTTCAGGGTCTTACAATGATCTTACAGACCAATTGAATGTACAAAACGCTTTTGTTGCTATTGGTCCCGGAGTGAAGGTGAGTCGTCTTGAACTACCAACGCAGACTGGAGCCAATGGGCCTGGTTTGATTCACTTTGCAGACACAGGGTCGGAGATTAATGGGAGCATATCTTTCTTGAGAGATGGGGGTAGTGAATCATTCAATTTTCTCTTCGAATTCATGACCAAAGCTAGGATTGACCAGACGGGATCATACATTAACCTTTCTGACAAGTCATATAAAAATCATATTGAATACCTCAACCATGAGGAGTCATTGAAGGCGATCAAATCTTTGCAGCCGGCAAAATACACGTTCAAGGGAGATGCTAAAAATGCAGTGGAAATTGGGCTGTATGCCCAAGAAGTGATAGGCGTTTGTCCAGAAGCTGTGAGATTCCTAGACTCAGAAAAAGAGAGATTGGGTCTCAATTACAACTCCCTTGTACCACATCTAATTGGTGCAATAAGGGCTTTATCAGTCGAGGTTGATTACCTAAAGAAACAATGAAGAATGAACGGTATAAGAATGACCCAGAATACCGTGCACAACGAAATGAACGTTCGCAGATTTATAATGCAAAAAAGGAACGGAACGGAGGGCTATGTTGAAGGCAGAGTCTGTGTAAGTGAATTAAAATAAAATTGAATCATACTTAAGAACCTTGAGCATATCATATACTATAAGTATAATAAGATGAGCGAATCTTGCATCAAAGTTCACACGCATTCTAGTGAAATCCACAAGACGAAAATGAAAGAAGACCCTGCATATCGTGCTCATGTAAATAATCTCGCCAGACTTGCAACTGTAAAACGGTATCAAACAGATGAGGCATATCGTGAGAGGCGACAAGCATATACCAGGAACAGGTACCTAAATGATCCTGAATTTCGCGAAAAACGAAATGAACGCGCAAGACTATATCATGCAAAAAAAAGAGAAGAAAAAAAAGCGTTATTATTGGCAGAAACTGTCGCAGTATAGTGTTTCATTCAAAAAATTGAAATGCACATTATTTTTTTGGGTATTTTAAGTAAAACGCTTAAGAGATTGTTCACATATTAATATACTACACAAGTATAATGACATCGCAACAAACTTTGGCAAAATGGTACAAAAAGCATTTGGTAACAGCAGGAGACGACATCCCACACAGGATTACTAAAAAGTATGTGATCGAACAGGGGCACGAATCTCTAGACGATTTCTATAATGCTGTGGAATGGTACAAGAACTACATGAAAGACGAGGCAAAAAAGGTTAGTAAGCAAGAAAAGGCAGAATATGATAAGGAACGCTATTTGGAGAGAAGGAGGGTTTTAAAGGAGAGTAAATACGAGAAACGTGTTGTACGAATGATGTGTTATACTTTTGACACAGCATCCAAAAAACAACAAGAAACCGGCATAACACATCACATGTATGCTCATGAAATAACATCATTCTCAAAAGCTTGGAATCCCGTCAAAGACTTTCCGTCAGGCAAATTCTTGCATATTGACAGCCTTGAAGGCTTCATAATTCCTAAAACATCAAGATACTATGAACTGCTCACAAATCTACAAGGAACAGACTACAAAATGTTTCCTGATTATAATGACTTCATTCACCGCATCTTACAGGATGATCCGGATGCTGCGAAATACATGTTAGACATCTTTTACAATACAAATTTTATTCAAATTATTTCAAACGAATCAAGCACACAAGACATCATAATTCCCTTCAAACACAGAATTGTACAAAACACTGCTACAATGTGTTGCGATAACAAATACTTGAAACGGGATATTGACGTTGAAGGGAACGACACACTACGAGATTCTATCAAACAATCCATGCTATTAGATCTCCCACCCAATACATGCGCCTTCCAGGTTATTCTGCAATCTTTGAAGAAATCGTATGACAAGCATTACACAAATCTGGTTTGTGATCCCAGGCCACCGATGAGCTATGAGTCATTGTACAGAGATTTTTTCAACAAAGAATCTACCGAACACACTGATGAAGACGTTGTCACGATATAACTATTTCTCAAATGGTTTGATAAAAACAATTTTGGATGCATGATATACGACAATGAGAACCAATATCTGGCAGGATGTACACCAGAAAAATTACATCCTGCTATTGAAACCATAACTAAAGCGATCTACTGGAACGGACATCTCTCTATCATTGACAAAAAAAAGGAATTCAATGCGTCATCGCACGACACTGTATTGGAACATCCATCGTCTGAATTCAAGTTACCAAATGAGAAGGGAAAAAAGACATACCCTATTGCAGTAGCAAGTTCTGTAGAGGAGATATTTCCATTAATCAAGGAACAAATCCTTGCTAAAAATAAAAACATTGAAATCATTTATAATGGCAACTTGGCACTTATTCTTGAAAAATTAGTGTGTATCGAAGGTGTGACCCCAGCAATTACCACGCAAGGAGGCTCGACAATAACTGGTATATATTTGAATCACTTGGAATCTGTTAAGATTTCGATTCAATCCGCCGTTAAGATAGTTGGATGCATCGATTGTGTGATTGATGACGTAGATATTTATAAAAAGTTTATCATACTAGAATCAACTGTCTTGAAATCTTTCCTTAACAAAAAGAACCTCTCCACGTACAACCCTCTAGTTGCAAATGTATTTAACTGGTATTCGGAGTCTATCCCTAATGGTAAACTTGTTGACGAAGATCTCTATCTTCGCATGCGCGATGAATACGTAGGAATAGATTTTAACAAACACTATGCTTCATGCTTGATATATATTTTGATAACATTTGGTTTTCCAATTGTCCATCTATGGGATACATTCCAAGCCAATGAAAACAGACCTATCAACAGTAAGTTCTTGTATGTTGTGAAAATAACTAAAAGACACAAAATTTACAGCAAAGAACGTATGCTCATATACGGATACGAATTGTTACAACTGGAATCAATGAACGTCGAATATAGCGTATTGTCATATTAGAAGTTCTATGGGTAAAATGCGAAGAATTGGGGAGACATAGTGGCATCGTGTTTTGATGAACAAAACGAAGATATCCCATTAAAACTTCGAAAGGGTATACCCAACAAGTTGTCTGGGATTTTGGGTAAAAAATTTAATACCAAAACACACTCGACTATATTCACAAAAAAAGATGACGCTTGTAATTACTTGCTAAAAAAAAGAAAAAAGCGGCAAGTCATCTTGTGTGATCTCACTATCCGAAGATTTACACATTGTGAATTTAACGGAAAAAACAGAACTAACAAGCGGATTTTTACCAATGAGAATAGCTATTATCAATAGGGCAAGATTTCAAGTAAACGAACTGATAGAAACATTGGCTTCGATTTATCGAACATTGAGGTTAAAGCCGTCAAAACCGATGCTGTATATGTTTTGAAAGAAGGAAACGATTTCAGTTGCATTGAGCGCCGTATTGGAGACGGACTGGGTCAATTGAAATGGGAGAAATCAATGCCACCAAATCATCCTATTGGTTATGATTTTCGCCCACATAATAACTCAATAACAGAGAATCAAAATACACAACAAATAGACGTTAGTAAACTCAGTACAAAGGAGATCAAACAATACCTTCAAACCAATCTAGACGAATATATATTACAATCCCGTGTAAATCCAACAATCACAAAGAGGTAAAAAATAGAACATTTGTTAACGGTCTAGCTGGTTGTGGAAAGTCTTACACTACAATTGTCGATGCATTAAAGAATTTTGAACCAAACCAGATACTGGTTGTCGCTCCCTGGAATTCACAAGTTAGAGAAGCTCTCAAGAAAAACTCAGGTATCAACGCATGCACATTTCACAGCCTCATGGGATTTGATCATAATGGGAATAAAACACTAGGTTGTCATTCGATGGAAGGAATTAAATGCGTCATATTTGAGGAAATAATGTTGCTAACAAGACGCAACCTGGTTGACGTGTACAAGTTTATGCAGAATAAAAAACTATACATACTGGCTAACGGAGACTCTCATCAACTGGAATCCATTGGAGATGACGTAAGCACTGATGAAAAGACAGGGTATATCACCAAAATGTTCGAATGGACAATGACGCTAACACAGAATCATCGATTGGAAACAGATGAAGATAAATTGAAAATGTTTGAATTTTTCAATGACCTATTTGATTCTGATTTGGGTGTTTATAAAACTATCTTGAAGCATTTCCCAAAAAGATATTGAAATCATTGAAAGACCTCAAAGAACTGGGTATTAATAAAGCGATCACACATCGAGATACCAGTTCTAATAGTGTCAACAAATATCTAGACAGTCTGATTGACAAGAAAAAGATAGAGAAAGCTGATAAACTCAAGACACTGGACAATGGAATCAAATATCACTACAATCAGGAACTGATCTGCAAGACAACAATAAACAGAGTGGTAAAGAATTCTCCCAAGACCAAGGATTCGCCTAAGATCAAGAGCAATAAGCTAAAAATGCGACCCAATTACAGATACACTATTGTTGGACAAACCAATAAACATTTCACTTTGCAAGATGTTCAAGACAAAGAACTTAGAGTCGATATCCCCCCATGACATGATTGTCGAACATTTCAAACTATCACACGCCAACACTTGCCATTCGGAAACAAGGTGCTTGTATTGATGAGAAATTTGTCATTTGCGACATGAAAATTATAACAGACATCCGCTGGGCCTATTGCGCCGTCTCAAGGTGTGTCAGGCTATCTGACGTGTATTTCCTGGACTTTAACTTGAAGGATTTGAACTTGATAGAGTTCTTCAACGGGAAGATTTGCGGCTACAAGAAACAAGACAGGAAACGAGACAAAAACTTCGTGCCTTGCAACAATTACATCACTATTGATTGGTGCATAGAGCTTTACAAAAAGGGAAATAATAGAATTTGCAGAAAATGCCAACAATATATGGGAGTTGAAAAACATTCAAAAAAACCAATGGACAGAGAGGACAACGACCTACATCATATAAAATCGAATTGCCATCTGTGTTGCCTGCAATGCAACAGAGCGAACCAAAAAAATACTGATTGATCCTCCCCCTCCATAAACATTCATAATATATATAATGAATCTTGAATCCATTTTGAAAGCTAATCCAAATCTAAAATTGCTTTGTCAAGGCAAAGCTATTTACTAGATTAAAAGACGACGGGATTACCAAACGAGATATCGAAGATTACTTCAATCCACGAGAGCTAACACAAATTTACCAAGACCACAAACACTAAATTCAAATTCAAGATCACTGCACAACCCAGATCATTCCAGATTGATGTTGCAATTATGCCATTGTCGAGCAAGCGGGTAAATAACAATATCAATCAAATTCTTATGTGTATTGATATCATTTCTCGCAAATCTTATTGCTACCCACTGAAAAGCGGTAAGATGGATGACGTTTAGATGCCTTCAGGAATTTATAGGCGATTGTAGACGAAAATATCAACAGTGTATCAGGAGATAATTTTTTTGCATCTTCAATATTTGAGTCTTTCAATACAGAACTAAATATAAAGGTATATACGGACGTTGCAAAGAAGACCACATTACTCCGATGGGGAACAAGCTGGGAATCGTTGACAGATTTACTAGGACACTGAAGGGTCTGATAAAGAAATACTCACTAGAGAACAAGACTAAAAAAATGGGTAGACGCACTTGGTGAAATCGTTTGAACTGTATAACGACTCCCCTCATTCTGGGTTGAATCATGCTTCGCCCAACAAGGTGTATGACGATCTCGATTATTCTCAAAAGCTATATGAGCTCAATTCCAAAAAAATCAGAAAGATGAACGACAAGTGACCATGAAAGTAGGGGACAGAGTGCGTGTATAATGTTACAGGTGAAGACCTTTGAAAAGGAGAGGAAGCCACGTTTTCCACAGAGATTTACACCATTGAAGACAATAGCGGATACAGATTCAAGCTCAAAGGAGTCAAAAGTCTATACAGACCAAGCGAAATGAACATGTTTGTTACAAAACGTGAAAGAGAGACTGAACCCAAAACAGAAGACAATCAAATCAGAAGGATGCAAAGGTCAAAGGCATTTAATTCCTATGACGAGATTGTTACTGCCTTCTGATAAGAAGGAACGAACCAAAGCAAAAAGAACAGTGCGAAAGACCCAACGTTTTTGCTGAGTAACCTCCTCCTGCGAGTAGCGGGGATAGCGGACATGTTGGGACAGGGAGGCGTAGCGGATGGGATCAGAAGTGTAGGGTCTGCTTTACATGGTTTTTCACCGGAAGCAGAGAAAATCCTGTCTAAAGCTAGCGGGATCGGGAGAGTAGCGCAGGGCATAGGCAAAGTCATGTTATAGCGGCTTTCCGCTAACCAACTTCCTCTTGACTTACCGGCTGACTTCCTCCATGTCAATCCTCCTGCGACTTGCGGGGGCGGAACGGTAACCGATATATCAGTCGCATCCTGCGCGGGACACACGTCAGCTCTCGAATCTATAAGGCGAATCGCGTCACCTCCCGAATCTTAGGCGAATCATCCATGGCAAATTCACGGTACTGCTACCGACGTATGCCGGGAAACATCCCTCCGGACATCCTCCGAGATCTAATTCGTTCGGTGACTTCGAAGACCCCTACGTTTTTTTGAAGTAAAATAAAGTTATCGAAAAAGACCCAGACCGGCGTGCTCCACCACTCTAACTCTGGTTACGTCTACTCTCCGTTCTTTGCTGCTCTACTAATGAAGGCTTTGTCGTGTCTCCTCTCTCTCTCCCTCGTTGCACATTTCTAAACTATTTCCCAGTCTCCGTCCCAGTTGGATGGCGTGAGTACCTAAGTGCTGCAGATTGCGTTGTTGCAGCAGGAGGCTGTTCATCGCCTTCAAATATTCCTTGCCATTATCCGAAGATATGCGAGGAAATATACCGTATTGGAACAAAAAAATTGGGTTTCCTTTCGTCGTTGATAAATTAATACCGTCGCCCATCCGTAGCGAGAAACTCGCGGTACATTGCGGTGCTTTCCTACCCCTACCCGTAACCCCCCCTGCCCGCTACCACCTGCCCGCTACCCGCCCCCTACCATCCCCTCGACAAAATCCGTTTCCAACCGAGACTGGTGAATAGATCTATGAGTATCCGACTTTGTAGTGGACGCTGAGAGCATCCTATGATGAGATTCACAGTGTGACCACTCATTCCTTCCACAGACTCATGCTGCCTAGCTAAACGGGCCAAGGCAATACTCAGGTCCCATTGATTACAAGATGCAAAAGCCAAATTGCTGGCTGGACGCCATGGAACCAAAATAAAGTTAAGTTTCAAGTAATACACGGCAGGAATGTAAAAATAGAGTGGTGCTTGGGGTAATTTGATTAGATTCAAAGACGAATGTAAAGGGGGGGCTGGGGGGGGGGGGGGGTGGGGGGGGGGTCGATTTGTTCACGTTTAACCTTTCCTCTGGTCAATATTGTTTTACTACTGCCGAAATTGCAAGCAAGCCAATTGCTGCGGCTGGAGCCATGTGAAAAAGTTCAAGTTCAAGTATCTTGGAGTCAAATATAAGGTTATCATTCACTAGATATAAACTGAAAATCAGCCTTCCATTTCATAATTTAAAATGTTTCCGTATGTTCCTGAAATGTTTGAACTCCGCTAAAAATGGCATCTGAGAGTACAATGGATCCTCTATATGATCATTTGTTGCAAATCCAGAAATTATGTCATCCATGATATTCATGAATTTATGGTGTATGATGTTAAATGATTCATGATGCCATAGTGTCTGAATACATAAATAGTAAACGCTTAATTACTGAGATGTTGGAGGTTGAGGGGGGCAGCTCCCGTCTTCTTGTCCACTGGGGATGACACTACTACCGTATGCAGAAAGTTATCTCGAGTCTTTTTCGATAGGGGTGTTTCGTTTGTTCAATCTTGGCAAGGACCACCTCTACCCTCAGCTCAGCCGTACCACCCGGTAAACAAACATGACCCACACACCCGTTGATAACTGACACAAGCAGTTGGGAAAACAATATGCGTGCTGTACCTATTATGTCAACAACCTTTCAATCCTATATATATATATATATATAAATCTATATAACGGCTCTTGGTGCCTCTCTATCTCTCTACACTCTATCCTCTCGTCTATCTCTCTCTCTCTCTCTCTCTTCTCTATTCTTCGGTGCTACTGCTAGCCTCCGTCGTCCGCATGGTGTCCCTTACCTTCACTCCTGAGAGTGGGCGGGCATCTACTCGTATGTCCGCCTTCAATTTCATATATGATATAGATATATTATAAAAGAGAGAGAGAGAGAGGAGAGAGAGAGAGAGAGAGGCACTATCTAGAGATAAACGAGATTACATTATTTATTTATTACATTCTACCCGCGGTCTACCACACTGAACATACTTACATGGAATTTCATCGACAGGCCATTGGTTTGAACCCAAGACAAGCCCGCCCCTCAACATCCTAAAAAAACAATATACAATTATACAGCGCTCTGCTCCCGCCGCCGTGGCGTAAACAAGTGTGGTATAAACAGACTACTACACCACTCTCTAAGACAAATGCATTTCATTCCGCAGCTTCGGCTAGGCCCTAGTGCCGGGCTGGTGTTTGGCTGCTCTGCTACCATCCATAGTAACTACTCACATCTAAGGTTTGGTTTGGGACAGATGCATGGTCTCAAAAAACGCCCTCGGCGCTCACCGTCCTGCAGCAAGAGTACACATGTAGTATAAAAACGCTACTTACACCACAGCTTTTGGGTGCAGAATGCAGTCACATAGGTTCTCAATCTAAATGAGAGAAGAGAGTAGAGCCCAGGAACTGAGAAAACTCCTCCCCAAATCAAGCAAGCTTGCTAACCGTAAGACCACAACCTCTACCATAATCCCATGGACTGCGAAACATTTGTTCGCAATCAAGCAAGCTTGCTTCCGAGACCACAAAACCCTAAACCCTGAAAACCCCCGGAACTGCAAAACATGATTTTTTCAGCGATCACGCAAGCTTGCTACCTAGACTACAATCATGGTGTCAGAGCGAACCAGGAGCAGGGGAATGCCTTGCTGCTTGGGCTCTGTGATAGCCACCATGTAGTGGTATTATGATCCCGATGTGTTGTTGGTGTTGCTTGGTTGGTGAGTGATGGTGGTTGAGTATGGGCAGTGGTGGTGTTGGTGGGCAGTGAGTGTTTGGGAGGTTGGGTGGTGGTGCCGTGGGCGGTTGAGTGGTGCTGCGTTGTGTGCAGTGTTGTGAGTGGTGGGTGGGGGCATGGGTTGTTGAGTGGTGGGTGGTGGAACCACACTAGTGAGGGGAAAGAAGATAGTCCGATAACATCACATCCCAGAGCATTGGTTCAATGCAATTAGACTTCCCGACAAGTGTAAACGTGGTCTTCATCACCAGTCGAGTCCATGGGAATAAGCCTGTGGGACACGGAGTGTATGCAGCAGCAGTTGGACACAGAGTCAGTGATGATTTCAAATCTGCAGATGGCCTTTTTTCTAGCTTAATGTTTTTAAGCCATCTCCAGGGACAGCGTTTTTAGTGCTTAAATGCTTGTAAAGCCTTTTAGAAGAGCCGTTTTATAGCTTTTCAGGGCAATTTAAAGGGGGGGGGGGGGGGGGGGGGGGGGAGTGGGGGGGGGGGGGGGGGGGGGGGGTGGGGTGTTTTTTTTTTTTTTGGTTTTTTTTTGTTTTTGTTTTCTTTTTGCTTTTTTTTTTTGTTTTGTGGTTTTTTTGTTTTGTTTTGTTTTTTTCTCTTTTTTTCTTTTTTTTTTTTTATTGATTTTTTTTTTTTTTTTTTTTTTTTCTTCTCCTTGTTTATTTTGTTTTTCTTTTTTTTTTCTTTTTTGTTTTTTTGTGTTTTTTTTTTTTTTTTCTTTTTTTTTTTTGTTTCTTTTTTTTGTTGTTGTTTGTTTTTTTTTTTTTTTTGTCCCTTTTTTGTTAACATTATAAAGGGATAATGTCCCAACGGGTGTCAAAACGCGGCGATCGCTATAAGTACACAACGATCCCTGACACGCGGAAGGCAGGCAAAATGTGTTGGACACGGGTGGTGGCATAGGGATATTGCCAGTGGTACGCAGTTAATTATTATCAAGCCCCCCCCCCCCCCCCCCTCCCCTGAGTGCATTTCTTTGCAAGGACCCCTTACGCCACCGATAAAAGCAAACCGGGGTAAAAGCACCACCGAAAAAGCACGTGGAAAAGCACATTGAAAAAAGCAACGGAAATAAGAGTGCTTCCCTTCCCTTCCTTGTGTGCATTGTTTTTGCAAGGGCCCCCTTGCAGCACCGAAAAAGCACAGGAGAGAAAGCACAGGGAAAAAGCACAGGGAAAAAAAGCATAGGGGAAAAAGCACAGCAAACTCGCAAGCACAGGGGAAAAGCACAGGGGAAAAATCACATTCAAAAAAAAAGCACAATTGGACAAGCACAGGGGAAAAAGCACAGGCAAAAAAAGCACAAGGGAAAAAGCACACTGGGGGAAAAAGCCACAGGCAAAAAACACAGGGGAAAAAGCAACATGCGAAAAAATCACAGGGGAAAAAGCACAGGGGAAAAGCACAGGCACAAAAAGGCCAGTGGAAAAAAGCACAGGGGAAAAAGCAAGGGCAAAAAAGCACAGGAAAAAAACAACGTCAAAAAAGCACAGGGAAAAAACAACGTAACTAGAGTGCTTACCGTTGATAGGGAAAGGCATTGGTTACTGAAGCGCACGACAGTATTACTCCATGTTGAATGTCGTATCAAGGCCCCCCCCCGCCCTTCCCAAGTGGCCTTTTAGCAGGCCCCCTTACGCCATCCCGACCGGAAAAGCGCAAGTGAAAAAAGCTACGAAAAACACATGGAAAGAAAGAAACGGAAGAAGCAAGGGCAAAAGCAACGAGAACAGTCTTACTTGGTAGGGTTGCGACATCATAACTGAACTCGCGAAGTCGGCCCCCCGTTGATTTATAAGACAAGAACCCCCCCCTTTCCGATTGCAAATTGTTTTTGAAAAGAGCCCCCTGTACGCCACCACCGAAAAAAAAAAACGTTAAAAATAGCACCCAAAGAAATTCACAGAGGAAAAATACGGGAAAAGCACCAGGAAAAGCACCGGAAAAAGCCACCGGGAAAAACGGAAACGGAAAAAAGCAACGGAGAAAAGCAACAGAAAAAGCAACAGAAAAAGCAACGGAAAAACAGTTCTTATATTGATAAGAAATTCCTTTGAAGTTAAAAACTATCGTGAGCTTCAGTAACTGATGCTTCAGTTACTGAAGCTCACGATAGTTTTACTCAATTAATTTTTATCAAGGGCCCCCCATTCCTGAGGGCATTGGTGCATTGTTTTGGTTTGCAGAGCCCCCTTAACGCCACTGGAAAAATCACAGGAGAAAAAAGCTCCGAAACACAAGACCCGGGAAAAGCACGGGGGAAAAGCACGTAAAAAACACCGGATCAACAGTGTGCTTACCCTTACCTGGGAAGGCAAGCACCTGTTACTGAACTCATGATGCATACCACCTGGCTTCAGCAGCGCTGCTCCCTTACACAAACCTTCAAAAACGGCTTGTTCCGGTAGTCCACACTCACACGTTGGTGCTACACACAAGCACAGGACATAGAATCGTCAAGTGGTGTTTCCTGTGAAATAGGCATCCTAAATCTACAATCATCCGTGGCTTGGCAGTGGTCAAAACTCACACAGTTGGTGCTGCACACAAGCAGCAGGACATGAAACGTCAAGTGTGTGGTTTTAACATGGGCAGCCTAAATCATACAACTCATATTGGCAGGTAGTCCACACTCACACAGTTTGGTGCTGGCGCACAGGCAGCAGGCACATGGCACGATACGTGTGTGTTTTTTAACATGGGCACCTAATCATAAACAACCATATTGGCATGTAGTCCACCTAACACAGTTGGTTTGCTGCATCAAAAGCACCGGACATAAAACGCAAGGGGGGCTCTATATAGGCACCTTAATCATACACCTTCATATTTGCAGGTGGTCGACGCTAACACAGTCTCTATGCCTTATTCAGCGGGAGAAATGAATTATTTTTCAAGATGCATCCTGATTCATTAAACCCATATTTTTCAAGCAATCCACCCTAATACAGTTCATGCTGCATCCACGGGAGAATGAGTAATGTGGTTAAAGCGGCAGCCTAAACCGCTCAAACCCCCATAGTGGCCAGCATGACAATACCACAGGTTAGGCTGTACACCGGCACGAGAAAAGATTTGTGTCTATAAAGATTGACGACTCCGACACCTCTCAAATGCATACTAGCTGCAATCCACACTAACCAGTCGATGCTGCATACAAGCTGGAAAAATGAGTTTGTCCTTTAAAGAACGGTACAGCCGAAGTCCCAAAGCCCCTAATAGCAGCAGTCACCTGGCCAGTTATAGCTTTGTATACAGCGGTGAGAAATAATTGTGTCCTCTAATCAGATGGGCAGCCTTATGTCATACAACTTACGATATCAAATGATTTCCTCCTAAGAACCACAGGGTCCGCTTCAAGTCCTTCGACACAGGAAATCGGTCAGCTGGGTTGGGGGCGCCGCGTCGCACCTGGGGTCGGCAACCGATTGACGCATTTTCGATGCGTTTGCACAAAGATCCACCCTTGAGCGGAAATTCCTTATTTACAAAAAAAAAACTTATTTAAAAAACTTGTTTAAAAACTAAAAACTTATTAAAAAAAGAAGTACAAAAACTTACATGACATCAAAGGAATTGTCCTCATAAGGGATCACGAGATCGGCGTTCAAGTCCTCGACACTAAACTTGGTCATCTGGGGTTAGGGGGCAGCGAGTCACACTGAGGTCGCACCGAGTCACTCAATTTGCGATGCGTTGCACGGAGAGCTACCCCAGGGAGCCATCCTTGGAGCGGAAATCCTTATTTAAAAAAAAAAACTTATTCAAAAACTTGTTTGAAAACTAAAAACTTCTTAAAAAAAGAAATACAAAAAAAAACTTTCGTATGACATCAAAGGAGTTGTCTTCATAAGGACACGGAGCGCGTGCAAAAAGTCCTTGACACTGTACTCGGATCCACGCTGGGGTTAGGGGGTATGCGTCGCACTGGGGTCCGCCCCGAGGTCGCTCATTTGCGACGCGCTGCACGGATGCCACCCTTGGAGCGGAAATCCTATCTAAATAAACAAAAAAAACTTATTTAAAAAAAGAAACAAAAACTTATATATCTCGCAGAGGTGCCTAAGGTCTAGCGTGATGATACGGATGATTGAGCTATACCCCCTCAAGCCCACAAACAATTATTTGTTGCTAATAAGTTGCCCAACCCATTCAGTTCAACAACATACAAATACTTCGGTTCTGGGTTTTCTCAGATGGTGTGAACCAGGTCCAAGTGAAACATGCTAATTTGTTACTATTGGTTCATTAGTCGATACCGGGTTTATAAACGCAGGAAGTGATCTTAGCCAATCGCGACCGGAACAATGCCATTTAACAAGAAGCACTGATTAAAATGCTTATGTACTCTTCCCTACCGGTAGTTTTACAGAAGGCTTGGAAGGCGTCACACAGGCAGTACAAGTAGAAGTACGGACGCCCAAACCCTGATTATTACATTTCGTGGGGTCCGCAGTCTAGGTCAAGCGCAAACCTTAATTGAAACATTTTGGGCCTCGGGTTTTTGCTCTGTTCTCGAGATATGCGTGAGACCGAACTTTTTATTTTTTTGGAAATTTCAAATTCAAAACAAATATTTTCAGAAAACCAAAAAATCCAAAAACAAACTTTTTGTTTAATCTTTGTCTTGTAAACTCCACATCTGAACTCAGTTTTGGATTTGGGTTAGATCAATGAAACACACCCAACCTGAGCCATGGTGTTGTGGGTCCACTGGGAGGGTGAACTCTATGAGATGTCAGCCATTTCAAGTAGTTCCGAGGCCAAGGCGTTAAAGCGCAGCCTCCGACCTTTAGTAGGGTTCAATAGTTTTCGTCCCGGGTACCCTTTCTATTCTCGAAATAGCTCGCACCTCGCGGCCTGAATCTGACGCTATCCTGGATTTGTGGGGAGGGGGGGGGGGAAGTCACCAATCACTAATTAATCGACACATCTCTGTCTGTGCCACCAAGAGCCTGCCCGGACAAGGCTGCTCGCGACCAGATGCGAACGCGGCCAGGACGAAAATTAAGCGCGCCAGCTGACACCTTCTCGCGAACAATTTAAGAAAGACAGAATTCGATTTCCAGCAGGTGTGGGTCATGTACGGCTCTGTATTACATTCTTGTCTCGACTTAGGGCGTTCTCAGACGTAGGCCCTATGGATATATATTATATATATATATAATATATATATATATATATATATATATATATATATATTATGTTAGATACCGAGATATTTAACAACTAAAAACTAAAACTATTTAAAAAGAAATACAAAACTTACATACATGACATAAATATTTGTCCTCTCCAAGGGAAACACGGATCGGCGTTCAAGTCCGTGACACTGGTACTCGGTCAGGCTGGGTTTCTTTGCCATCTCAGCCCCATCATACCCAGACCTGGATGGAAGGTGGTTGAAGGTGGTTGTCAGCTCAACCTCATTAATACCCAGGCCCAGATTAAATGTGGTTAAAAGGTGATTGTCAGCTCAGCCTCATTCATACCCAGGCCTGGATGAAAGGTGGTTGAAGCAGTGTAGCCCTCAGGGTAGTGCCCCTTATACCCTGTTTGGACATATTTAAAACATTCTCCTTCCAGACAACATTTCGTGGCCGGCATTGTACCCTCAGGGAAGTGTGACACCCAGGATGAGCAAATGTCTAGAATGGCAACATCCTTGTTGCCTGAAGCTGGGAACACTTCTGCGTAGTAACTGCATAATATTTGATATTTATTCATTTGTTTAATAATATTTGACGTGTAATGTAGAGGATGCATCGTGCGAAGGTTGGCCCACGTCGCTTATCCATGGATGTTTTTAATATAAGGGATCAAGTATAGTCTAAACACCATAAGGAGCTATGTAAACTAAGATGTCAACATCTGTTCCTGAAAGCAGGGAACACTTCGTGCATAGTAACGGTACCGCGTAATATTGTGATATTTCATGTATCTAATATTTGATGACCATTCATGCACACATGTCCTCCTATACCTATGAGCTGCTTCACGCATGACCTCCCTTACACATAACCTAGTTTATATATGACCTCCCTTACACATGACATCCCTTCCACATGACCTGTCATACACACAATCTCCATAAGTCCCCCTTGACTCCATCAATCCGAGGGCACATTTGGAGTCCAGTGGGGCACCAGGAAAATGTCATCATCATCATCATCATCATCATCATAACACATGATGGCCCACATACTTACTTGGTCAGAGCCTCCCACATCCCTCTCATCGATGTGGTACACGAGACGAGGTTCTGAGTACTGCAGAGGTTGTGAAAGGTGAATGTGGTGAAATGTGGGTACTAATACAGTTTCAGTACTGCGAGGTTGTGAAATGTGAAGCTGTGAAATGTTGAAGTGTGAAACTTGGTACAAACGACGGGGGGTTCAGAGTACTGCAGAGGTTGCCAAATGTGAATGCTGTGAAATGTGGTGCACAGGACGGGGTTCAGAGTACTACTGAGGTTGTGAAATGTGAATGCTGTGAAATGTGAATGTGGTGAAAAGTGGTACATGTGACAAGGTATCGATTACTGCAGAGGTTGTGAATTTGAAGCTATACTGAATGTTAAAAGTGGTTGAAATTTGTGTGGCACTTGAGAGGGTTCAGAGTACTCATGCAGAGGCTGTCAATGTTAATGTTTTAGAAATGTGATGGTTTCTAAAATGAGATCGTTGTAAATGTGACGGTTGTGAATTGTGAACGGTTGCGTGAAAAGTGCCGTTGTGAAATGTATGGTTTAGAAAAAGTGATGGTTGGACTGTGGCGGTTGC